>JASAMW010007610.1:0-73840 GCA_030247985.1 Epsilonema sp. ZAB3_2
GCTGTCTTTGGTAGCTGAGCGCCCTCTCCCAACCTCACCAGGTCGGCTGACATCAACTGCAACTACTACCACTACTACCTCAACTTTGCACCATCTTCTATCATCTTTGGCAGGATGCAGATCTTCCATGCTGCCCCTGAAGCTGCCAGAAGCAGTGGTTGGTCACCATCAGCCTTGGCCCATCAGATCAGCCACCTCCTCTCCACTGTGGTCCATCTCCACTACAGTTCCTGAGTTCTACCTTCCAGAGACAGGAGAGTGTGTACTGGTGTGCCAGCTGTAAAGCTGTTTCACGCCATTACTGTCACTCTCAGCTACAGACGGACACCGGGATGGAGGACTGCCAAGCTGGATTTCATATGCACCCTACTACCTTCTACCTGTTGCATCCCTGCATCTCCAGTGGATGACTGTAGATTTTGTCCTGTCTCAGGCTTAGGCCCGAGACGGTTGATGAATGCTACAAGTCCAGCTTGCTGATCTCAGTGGAGCCAGAGCAGATGTTGGGCCTTATTCCAGAGGTCCAGTGACCACCATCACTCCTGTGCAGTCGCCCCAGGGTGTGCTTTCTTAGCAGACCCCAGGTTCAGGATGCTGCTGCATGGCGGCCAGCAGTTGGAACTTCTTCCAGAGCGACTGCAGCCACCATCTCCACTGTCCCAGATGCCAGCTTCTTCAGTGACTTATCTGGCATCGTCTCCACAGCTGTCTCACCTGCAACACAGCAGTCTGGCCACCTCTTCCTTGGGCCAGAGTTAGGACTGATGGCTGCATGGAGGAAGCTAGCTGAAAGGCATAGCTACCACCATTCAGTACCATCAACTGCAGATGAGCTGGGATGAGCCCTGTCCCAGGGGTTCTATGGATGCATCTCTCCCTGGTGTACCTGGTTTCCTGTGTCTCCAGTGGCGTCTCCAGGATGCTGAGCTGCTGTCCATTCGGCCCATGCTGTGAGAGCTGCATGATTGGTCATCGATCCTGACCACCACTATCCAGATTGGGACCTGCAGCTGTATCTTCATTCAGCTGCTTCTTCATGGCTGCCCCCTGAGGAAGGACGACCTGGCATCTTACCTCTCCACGGTGGCTTTCATCACTGCCAGGTGCAACTGATCTCCTGACCTGGTTTCCTGCCCCGACCCAGGGGGGACAGGGCCAGGGGGGGCCAGGAGTGAGAGGAACTCAGAGGAAGCTGATCTGCCATCTCCATCATCCAGGCAGGAAGGAGCTCAATGGAAGGCAAGCTGATTCTCCTGCTGCCTTTCAGAGGATTCAGTCCTGCAGCCTCTTCCTCTATCCTGCAGAGGAATGAGAGTCCGGTATCAGCAGCCATATGTACATTTTAGTTATTATTTATGAGTAGTTATTCTTAAATAAATATTAGCAATGTTTATTTCTATTTTCTAAAATGTTCACTATTTACTTGTAAGTTTATTTTCCTATTTATGTTATTTACCAATGTTTTGTGTATTTTATTGTTATTTATTCAATAATGAATATTGGCAACAATTATTCCTATTCTATATTAGTAGTTAAAATTTTGCCAATATTTATTACTGCTTTGTGTAGCTTTATGTATCCTTATTCTGTATAGCTGCCCACATTTATTTATTTATCAATTTATTATATATTTTACTGAGCTTCTTTTATTGCTCAAAGTATTTTATTGTATTTCCATTATTTTTGAGGCTGCTGCTAGCTTCTAGCTTTCTAGCAGTTAGCCTACTCTACACTAACCTTGTGGTATTTTATATTGTTCTTGTGTATTTTATGTATGGCAACCTTGTTTTATATCTGCATTATATCTGTATATATTGAATTGTGCACTTAGGTTGCCAGTAGATTGTATTCTCTATTTTTTACTAGTGTTTCTAAGAACATTTTTGTGTTTCATTGTAAAGTTAATTAATTTTAATTTTTTCTGCCTCTGTTTCATGCAATGGTTTTATTTCACTGGCTGTTCATGCATGCCAGGTGCATGTGTGAACAGTGAAGTGCTAGCAGATGCCTTCATGTGCAGGGCTATTGCTTTGTTTTGTATTGTATTATGTATGCATGTGCTTATGTGAGCTGCACATGCATGCTAGCCCATTGTGTGTGTATCTAATTCTTGTGTATTTATTGTACTATTTGTGTATGTAAATTGCACATGCATGGTGTGTGCATGTGCATAGCCTTTTTAGTAATTTTGTGCTTATTATATTTTGTGCTTTCTATTGTGTGTATTTTATGTACATTGTGGTTTTAAAAATTTATTTATGTTGTTCTTTGTATTTCTACTACTACATTTTAGTCATTGAATTTGTTTTGGTAGTTTACTTATTCAAGTAATAATTGTGTACATACATGTATATGTGGGGAATAAGTTTCATGTGGTGTATTGTAAAGTATTACTAATGTAATGCTACTGTATTTATGATTGCTGCATCCCTCCTTGTTTTATCTTTCCTTAGCGCTTGGAACTGAGGGCAGTTCCTTTTCTGTATTTTCTAGGGGGAGGATGCTGTACTATTTTTTCCAATTTTTGTGTTTTCATTCCAACCATGTTTTGTATTTGGTGTATCTAGAGCTGCTAGTGCATGCCAGAAAATGCACATATGGTGTTGTATTGTTATGTATACTTATAGAAGCTCAACTTCTACCAGCCTAGCTGCACCTCACCTTTTCTTCAGCTCCTCAGCTAGCAGGTTGCAGTTCAGCTAGCATCCAGCTGCCATTCAGCTACCTTTCATCCAGCTGCATGTTGGAGAAATTCAGTCTCTACTGAAGGGGTTAGCTGCTTGTGTAGTTTTTGGGAGCCTGTGTAGTTTTTCGAGTCTGGATAGCTGCTTGTCAGCTACCTCAGTCTTAGAATTCTACATTTGGCTGACTGCTGACCACCTTCACCATCTAGCTGAGCCCTCATCTGTGCTCCTGTGCTCAGAGCTGAAGCTGTTGAAGAAGCTGGAGACCAGTGTAGTTTTCCGAGTCTGGATAGCTGCTTGTCAGTTACCTCAGTCTTAGAATTCTATACTGAAGAAGTTGAAGACCATGCAGGGAATGCTGCCAAAGATCCTGGTGGCCCACAGCTGTATCCTGAAGCCAGTGAACTTTGATCCTGCTCTGGACCTGTGGAGGCTACTTTATTTCATCAGCAGCTACCCAGATCAACACTACCCTTCCCTGCCTGGCCTCCTTCTGTGATGGGCCTCTTTTGCCCTCCAGCCAGTCACCTTCTCCTGTGATGGGCCTCTTTTGCCCTCAAGTCATGAGTGCCAGTGCTGCCTGCCCCCAGCCTTTAGCTGCAGATGCTGCCCTTCCTGCATTGCTGGACAACAGGAAGCTCCAGAATGTTCTACCATCACCAGCGACTGCTTGAATTGGCTCATTTCTAGGAGGAGAAGCATTTATGTATTATTCTAGTTGTATTATCTGGCTACTAATGCAATCCCTAAGTAGAATTGTAGTATTTTACTGTTGGTTATTATGTAAGCTGCCCATAATTGGCAAAGTGTAGCCTATTTTGTAAGAACTAGATTATTTATTTGGGTCCTATAGTATGTCTATTTAGTTAGTAATTTGGGCCCTAGAAAGCAATTATGGTACATTTATGTTGAAATGCTGTAATTATTGCTATTGTAATAGCTTATGTATTTAGTAACTTTATTTTATATCCAAGTTGCCTGTTCTGTTTATTGGTACTATGCTATTGTATTTTGGCAACTTGATTTTATTTCTATGTTAGCATTATTGGTACATTAGTATTTTGTAGATATCGCCATTATTTATGAGCACCCCACCCTCTAACAGTAGTTTTCAGGATGTAGAACCGGGGGCGGTTCATTTTTGGATTTTGTGGGAGGGGATGCTGGATTGTTCTTTTATTTTTGCCCCACATTTTATTTTTTATGCTGCAGTACTGTATCTACTGTACTGTAAGTATTAGACAACACTAGTATGTATGATATGTGTACGTATGTACGTTTATGGTTTATTGTACATGCAGTGCATGCGGAGAAGCCCTGCAAGGAAGAAAGCTGCAGCGGGTTGGTAGAAAGCGACGAGTAGGAGAGGATCGGCTGCAAAGTCGAATCTCACCTCCTCTATCGCTGGTCAACTTTGCCGGTTTCTCTTCCACATCATCTTTCCGGCTTCCTGCCTGCTTCACCATTATGTACTTCTCTCCTCCAACCAACTGAGCCTTGCTGCTACTGGTGGGATCTTCGAGAACTTCCTGTAGAATCCACAGCCAGGAATGACTGTCTGCAGCAAAGCTGATGGATGAGCTACCAGCACTGCCTGAGAATCTACGGCAAGCTGCAGTCCTGTGCCCTTTGACTGCAGTTCCTTCCAGCAGACTACACCATCCTGAAGAAGCTGCCAGCATGATTGCATCCCTGGGAGATTCAAGACTTCTGAAGTAGATCCAGAGCATGGAGAAGAGAGTTCGGTTGCGAGGAGGTTTCCCAACCCCCTCTCAATTCGATCGTCCTTCTGTCCATGACCCCAGGTGATCACTGCTGAACCATCATCAGCTTCATCAACCTCCTGAGGACTGTAGCCCCAATTGACAGTTGGTTGTGCTGGTCTGCTGCTCTCCAGTCCAACTGTTATCTGTTCTGCACTCCTGCCTGTAAGAGCTGAGGATCATGGGCTCTCCAATGGCTGGCATCCTTCCAGCCATTGCCATTGCTCCAGCTCTGGTGGGAGCTTCAACATGGCACCAGGGTGAGCCTGCCTCTCCAATGGCTTACCTGAACTGTGATCAGCTTCTCTACCAGCTGCAGGAGAACTTGGTCCCATGATGTAGCAATCACATCAGCAGAGGATCAACTCCAGTCTCTACCCATCACCTCCAGAGACCATCACGCTTCAGCTGAGAAGAAGTGACTGCACGAGTGAGAGAGGGGTAACCCTTGATCCCTCCATGCAGAAGAAGACTACTCCAGCAAGTGGTCTGACCATAGCAGCAAAGGGCTGCTGCTTCCTGAAAGGGGGAATCGACTCCCTTCATCTCCCAGCAGCCAGTCCATGTCAACAGCTGGTTGCCCTCATGTATCAGATGATGCTGTTTCCACTGCAGAAGAACTGCTGTCATCTTGAAGGGTTCCTGGCTTTCCTGATCATCAGCAGGATGGGCATGGGGAAGGTCGTGTCTCTTGCCTTGGGCAGGAAGCATTATCTCACCCCCTGGGTGCCTAGCAGGAGGAGCCAGCACCAGATAGATGCGACAGCCAGCAGGCCCCACTACCTTGCTATCAGAGCCTGCTGAGGTGGAGAAGGGAATGGACTGGTCTCCTTTGTTTCTTTGAGACAGAGGTGAAGGTCCAAGGGTGATTCCAGTGATCCACCTGCTTCTGCGCCAAGATCAGTGGATGGCACCACTGACATCTCTGGGTGACCAATGGACATTCGATCAGCTGCCTACTACCTTCCATCAAAGGGACTTCCACTGGAACTACCATCTTTTCCTGTTCCAGTGATGACATCAGGCCATGGGAGGAGGAGAACCTGTCGATCTCAGCCTCTTCCAGGGATGGCTGAGCATCTCCACCTCAACTGGAGCCCATCTTCTGCTCAGCTATGGTGACAACTGGTCCAGGTGAAGGAGTTGCTGATGGCCACTCGATCATGGCCATCCCCTGCACTGCTGCTCAGGAGCCAACTGTCCCTGCAGACTGCTCTGTCAGAGGATCAGCATCAGAAGTGCCTATGCAGAACCCTGGAGAGCCGAGAGCTGACCCAGCCCCTCTGTCAGCTACTGTCCTCCCTATAAGAAAACCCTGCTAAGAACTCAAGGGGATACTGCTGTGCTCTACTTCCCCTCCAGATGATTGCAGAAAAGCAACTCTCCATCTTCAGCTGCCCTTCAGCGATTCCAGTGGAGCATGAGAAGACCTTTGCCTTCCCATCGCCCTGCCAGCTTCTGTCTCAGCCAGGGATGAACTCAATGAGCTCACCCCTTGCAGAGGCATCTTCTGGAATGAGAAGAGCTGAGTGTGCTGCTGAGGTCCTCCGGGCTGATTGAGTTGACCTCTCACCCAACTGGAGAAGAGCTGCCAAACGACACTACCTTCTACCTACTTCTATCTTTCTGCAACAGGGGCGGGAGATGTGAGGATCGCTCTTTTGCGACCCTCGCAACTTCTAGCCCAATGGGAAAAGGGGAGTGCAAGCAGATCCAGGAAGGAGGGACCTGTTGGAATGCTGCCCCAGACTCTCAGAGCCCTGACTGTAGAAGAAGGAAGAAGGAAAAGAAGAAGAAGACTATCACCAGCTGCAGCAACACCAGCTTTATCTGCAGTGAGTTCAGAAGAGGACTCACAGAAGCTGAAGAAAGAAAGGGGAGCGACTGAGCTGGTGATATGTTGAGTTTTTATTTGCTGTAATGCCAGTATTATGTAAATGTGTCACCATGATTATTTAGCATATTCTGTGTAAAATAATATGTGTTGCTGCTGAGGATTTTGCTGGACTGTGCCTTGTTATTTTTGTTGTGACTATGTGGAATGTTTTGAGCTCTTGTACATATATGTAGAAGTAGCCCTGGTATGTTGGCTATGTTTCATCCTATGTAGCAAGTTTCTGTTTGGTCTTGCTGATACTTTGGTATGTATTGTATGTACTGTTATGTACAGTAGTAAGTGTATGTACAAGTAGGCATTAGGCATGTGAGACCAGAGTAGGTCGCCATCATCAGCTGCCCGCACTTGCATCACAGCAGAGCTCTACTATCTTCAGAAGCTGCATGGTGCAAGGGGTGGAAGAACTGCCTGCACTAGAAGACCTGCGATGAAGCTGCCCTGACTGACTACACGAGAGCCATGGTCCCGGGAACTACCAAGAGGGAAGGAGCCCCGACAGAAGATCCAGAGCTGGAGGTACGGCCAGCCCGGGTTCGAACGTCGTGTGGGCACGACTTTCCCCTGGGAACCATGTAAAGAGACGGACTTCAGTCACTCAGAAATCCTGCCTTAACAGGCTCTCGTTCGTATGTCTCAGCCGGCTGCCTGCTCGCTGTTGCCCGCTCTTGCCCGTACGTACATTTAGAATAATCAACACTTCAGAAAACCTGCCTTAACTCGTGTACGTACGGCTGGGCCCTTTCATCTCAGCCGCCGCTCCCCTCTCGTTTGTCTGGGCTGCGTCTCTCGCTTGTCTGGGCTGCACGCTGAGCTGATGCAACTGCAAAGGAGACAACCGGCCTATGCAAATGCAGCTGCCTATGTATCTACAAAAGATACCGCCGATCAAAGTGAGGTCGCGGGCAATAATCGAGCTCTCCCCGGACGCCCCTTATGTACCATATAAAAGGAGAGTGCAGGGCTCGATTCCTCAGTCTACTCCGACTTTCTGCCAGCGCCTTCTCGTCTCATCCGCGCTTCTGTCGGCCTCAAGATCTGCCAGCAGTCCTGCTAGTCGGCGATGTGCCAGGGTTAGCGCAGGGAGGTGACGCTGAGTACTTGTGCTCAGAGTGTCGCCCCCCTAAGCCAAACCAGGGTGGCAAGGCCATGTCTCCGCCTGCCTCAGTCTACCTGCAGGCCCCTGCTTCAGCTCTGCCAGGGGTACCATCATCGCTGCCCCAGCCCTGCTCTACTGACTGCCATCTGCCTACTTTATCTTCATAACCCTTGTTTTTACCTGCGTTTGTTCTACTTGTTTATACTATCGCTTATTATGTATGAAGAGAAGAAGATAAACCTTTTACCTGCTACCACTGGTCCACTGCATGCTGCTGTGGGGACTCTTTGTTGTGCAGTATGTTCGTCGACTCCCATGTAGCTGCTGTATCCACTGGCTAGGGACTGTCAGTGTGTGCTGTTGGTGTGTTGCTGCTACGCCCGCGGAGTTGCCCAATGTCTCACCACGAGCTTGGTCGGAGGAGCTGCCTGATTGCTTGGGGACAGAAGGATGTGGGTTCGAGACCAGGAGTCCAAGCCGATGCCGCCCTTTCTTCATGGTTTGGGCCGCTCATCTGCGTTCTCCTGGCCTCCGGTCCATAGTAGGCGCCTTCTCAGTGGGAACATTGAGGGCTGTCAGGCCTTCTAACAGGATCCGACGGCCGCCAACATCCTGCGTAAGGCCAGCCCGCCGGTATCTTGGGTCTGGAACTTTACATTCTTCATACATGGCCATCAGCTGTTCCATCATTTCCCGTCTCTGTCTGTCCTCTACCGCGTCTTTCTCATCCCGTCGCTTCCGTTCTTCCTCCGCCTTCTTCTTTGTTTCGGCCCTAATCCGGTCATCCTCTCTCTTCTCCCTCCACAGTTTCACTGCTATTGCCACTGTCACAACCCACTCTATCACTATCATATCCCCATGGGAAAGAGACTGATCAGAAACCACTTTCTCGCCTCATCCTCATCACTCTGAGTTTGACCACTGACCACATGAGTTGATCTGGTTTTGTTTGCATTACCTAAACTAATAGAAAGAAAACTGGCAAAGTTCATTCGCATGTCTCTTTGCGTACATATCCACAACCTTGATGGTGTACCAACCAGTAAATTTGATCGTGAACTTGGAACTATAAGGAGCGCAGGCGGTGTACTCAGCGATGCAGTCAGTACCATCATCCTTGACAACCGTTGGAGAACCAGATGTAGGGAAGAGACTGAAGTTTTTCGTTTCCGTTTCACAGTCCTCGTCTGACGATTTCTGTGTAAGTGCTAAAATTCAGCTCGCCGTCTACAGAGATTGTACGTATGTACGTAAGTGTACCGTACGTGTGCTTGGTGTTACATAGTACATTGGCAATGAACCAATAATGGTCACATACTTCCAGCGATGACGTAGTAGACCCAGCGGACGAGCAGGCCTTGAGTGGGATGCTGTTGATCACACTGCAGTCGGCCCAGCTCCAGTCCCTTCATCTCAGCTGCCAGATCCACCGACAAGGATACAGGAGGGCCGTCTGTACACTCCACAGCCAGCTCCTTGCTCTCCAGAGTCCCACCCTCGCTCTTCCTGTAGAACAGTGTGCACTTTGGCAGCTCAGGTGTCGGTGCACTGCAACTCCCTCCCACAAAGGCCTCCATCTTCAGCTCTGGCGCATCTCTGCTGGAGATCACCTGACCCCAATTGAGAGAACTGCTTCCATCCTTCCACTGGTCTGGCATTCCATAGTCGAAGGTGCCTTCAAATCAAATATGCAACATAGTACTTCAGTAGGGGGCCACCCAACGAGATCTCCAGAACCATAGCCTGAAACAAGGCAAGTAATATACCAAAAGATAGGTCTTTTGAAACTGGTAAAGGGTGCCAAGTATGACCAAATTGCTAAACTTATTTAGAGAGTTATTAGCAATTTTCGGTGGTGGGGGAAAGTGGGCCAGGTGGGGGAAAGTGGGCCACCCAAGAATTTTTCGAATTTTGATCCTGCCTGACCAGTTTTCGAGTTGCGGCTGGTTGCATCTGAAAGAGCAGTGACAGGGGAAGGTTTTCCAATGCAACTGCTTATTGGTTGCCCAAAAAACTGGGAAAAAATAAGTCACAGATGAAAAGAGAAAAGATCGCTACTATTGCCACAGTACGTGCTTTGTATGGTGGGGGAAAGTGGGCCACCTGAGCACTTGTATATATTTTTCCCCGTCTGGTCACTTTTCTCACTGTACCTGGAAGCAGAGGAAAAAACAACCAAGAGAGGGTTTCTAAAATGCAGCTACTTGAATAATTAGGCAAAAATACTACAGATGATAGAGCTAGAGAGCCACGCCTTTCCATGCACTAGTTCTTAGTATGGTCAGAAATATAAAGATTCAGCTAGAAAATAGAAAATATAAAGAAATCGGCAAAAATAAGGCCACAAGAACTTTATACTACTTTGCCAAGCTTCATTATGGAGAGGTGGCCCACTTTCCCCATCCTTCATCACAGGGGAAGGGTGGCCCACTTTACCCCACTAAGTACTGAAATTGTTTTTTGCTATATCTCCCGTACCAGTGCGGCGAATTGGTTGAAATTTGGAATGGAGGTAGAGTACCATGCCCCCTTGCCTCCCACATATCGGTTGTTCCATTAAAACCTACAGGGTGTATTTACGCACTGCCCAAAGTTGACAATTTTCGACCTCTCGCAGAAAAACGTCAACCAGTGAAGTTGATGTTTCAGCAAATAGTGAAGTTAGTATCTCAAAAGAAAGAGGAGAGTTCAAGGATCAGAATGGTATCATGGTTGTTGGGGTTTCTCCTGCTCATCATGGAGATATAGCAAGTTGAAGTTGGGTGGCCCATTTTACCCCGTGGCCCACTTTCCCCCATGTTACCCTACATTAAACTAAGAAATCAATTAGTATTTTCTTTGCTCATTACGAATGGTGCAACTGGCTGTTGAAGCATTCGTTGTCTGCACCAGAGCCTTCAGTGGGCTACTGGCATCCACACCACACTGTTTGGTAGCTGGAGGGGGACAGAGAGCGGTGTCAGCAGACATGTCCACAAGGTAGGCAGTACTCCCATACGAGTAGCAGTCACCCAATACTGACGTCGCTGTGCAAGAGGGGGATTCAGAGCAGGACTTGTCGGCGCCAGCGCCACAGTAGGCGAGATTCAGCTTCACTTCTTTCCCATATTCCGCATCCAGTCCCGTTCCCTTGCATATCAGTTCTCCGGTGCCTATTGGGGCTGCAACGTCTGTGATGTCGAAGGACTTGGAGGCTGACTCGTAGCCTTGGGGACAACTCAGATTCAGATGTCCTCCGATGACGGGCCACGGAATCTCCTGCTGGAACTGATCCAGTGATGTCAACTTGGCTGCCAGGGGCTGGGATCGATAGACTTCCACAGTTTGATCCGGTGTCCAGGTGCTGATCTGCATGACGCAGCGAGCAATCGTGGGGGCGGCTGGATCCTTGTCAGTTTTCTCCGCGATGTTGTATCCAGGTGGTTTGGCGGTGGTCGGAAAGTCGCAATTCGGAGTTCCAGTGGAGTCAAGCTTCACTGTCACTGCATCCACGGCCAAGCCTATCAATCAAATCGGTATAAACAAAGACTACCAAGGTACACATTATACACAGGTAGGTTAGGTACTCTGTATATGTATTGAATTGACGATATTCATCCAACGTTTATATGCTAGTTCGTCCAGTCCAGCTATCTTCATACTTACTTCCTTGAACCAGATAGTAGTGCCAGTGAGCCAATTTCTTGAGAGCACCTCCTAAGTCGAGTTCGAGCGTACAGTGGACCTTAGCCAAAAAGCTTGTGTTGGTCACTGCTGGGACTTGGTTTTCCTGGATAAGCCAGCCAGTTGTGCAGTTTCCTGGCAGAGACTCTGGTGGGGAGACTTTGTTCTCCTTGCCCTTGAACAGTTTCGCCGTTTTGAGCTCGCAGGTGACTTTGTGCTTCTTGCACTCGTTCCCATCTGCTGGTTGAAGATTGAAGAAGCCGTGAACCGAGATGACTTCGCGCAGCGCAATTCTCCCTTTCCAGAACTCCTGCAGTTTCTTGGCGGTGATAGATGGTACTGCAAGCAACAAAGATCGTGAGAAGCAGTTGCATTGATAAAGCAAGGCATATTCAAAATGCAAGGAAAGACGGTTTTTTACAGGCTGCACACGTCTTGAATCCCTGAATCTCCACTTGTGGTGCGTTGGTTTTTGTCCAGGCGGCGCATTCTGTATGACCGTTGTAGTAACCGGGGCAGAGAACCCATTCCCTCATGAGTACCAATTCAGTATCTCCGACCTTATTGCATGCCCGACGTGAGCCGCCATGCTGGAGACACGCAGATGGGTCAGTGGAGAGTGCGCAGAAGGCTTTTTCCTGTAAAATGACACCCAGGACCAGCCACCTGTAAAATACGTCGTATGCGCTCTAAAGTACATAAACTGTCAAGAAAATCTATCTTTCACAGCCTAGAGACGAGACTCACCGGAAACTGCAGGTCCACCTTGCTACCACTGGAGCACTTGCATTCCACAGCTGATTCTCCATCATGTATCACCCGCTTATTCTTCCCTTTCGTCCAATCGTCACATTTCACCCGGATCGAGCCACCTTTTCGAAAAGCCAGGGACGTGTCGTTGAACTCATCCATAGCAGCCAAGAAACGGTATTCATCTGCCGGGCAACTCGCTGCATCCGCTGTGGCGATGAAGGCGCTGATGGCAACCATACCCAGGACCAGCCACTCCGTCCCTTTTCCGCCACCTCTCCCTTTCCTCTGCCGTCCAAGTCGAGTCCTCGCGTCGCCACCAAGTCCAGTTGGGTCCGACCCCGCGGGATGAGTTCCTCCTCGAGCCGTTGTCGCCCTCTCTCCTCCACTCCGCTCCAAGCACATGCTGATGTCAGTGAGAGACGCTCCTCGGAAAAAGAAGCCGACTGAACGGGAGCGCGGCAAAAACAAAAATGGTGAAAAGGCTGACGTCGCGAAAGCCAAGGAGGAAGCCAAAAGTGTGCGCAATTACCTGTCTACTTTACATTTTTCCACATTATCTTTATGACAACTTCGTACTACAATTACAATTACGATTACGTAAGTAATCACCACAATTACGTAAGTTAGTGATCATGATCAAAGATAAGTTTTGATAAGTTTTTCGCTGACAGCGGGTGGTGGCAACGCTCCGAGGTCCGTGAATAGCAGAGTGATATACTGAGGAGGCGTGTAGTCCACCAGCGGATGTTCCTCATCCAATTCACGACCAGACATCAGCACAGATGCTGGATACTGTAAACAATGCATAGCCTACCTACTATACAGGATAAACTGTACGTACGTATGTAGGTGCTTCGGATTACAGTTTCACAATTGTCGCACTCAAACAGAGAATAGATTCAGCGATCGATCACCTTGAAGGAATCCGGCACATCTTTCTGGTTCAGTGGAAATTGTTTCACAAACTTCACACTTTCCGCCAACACGTACACCGGCTTGTTCAGAGCTTTCGCAGACAGCGCAATGGAGAAGGTGCCAATCTGAGGCAGCAAACACATTGTCTACAAGGATCATTGACTACATATAATACATGCTTTTTTAGGGTACACAGTTTTACCTTGTTGATAATCCCTCCAGTCTCCATAACCCCCTCCGCACCCAGCATCACACAATCAATGGACTCCATCAAATACCTGGAGATAACAGTACATACGTACGTTCTTACAGCTGTATCGTGCATGGTAGTATACGTTAGGTATGCATGCACGCGAGTAGCAGAAAAACGACGCTCACCCCGCCGCGGCGTCCAAAATAAGTGTGCAGGGGATGCCCTGAGCCCGGAGTTTCGCCTGCATTTTCTCACCGGAACAGTCGGGTCGAGATTCGGTGACGAACACGTGGAAAACGGCTCCGTTCTTCGCCGCCGCCACCAGCGCACCGCACACCACGCGACTGAACGAGTGCGTCAGGATACGCTGCACATACAAGAATAGATTACGCAACAGTCACACAGTGCGCACGTATCTGCTTGCATACTGTTACGTACTGCGGACGTATGGCAATTGCGTCCGAAGCCAGTAGTGTACCTGTACATACGTAATCTAGGTATGCAAAGCGAGTTTAGCCATCTGTCCTTGGACCGGCACGTGGTGCGTGCCTAAAAGTCCAGAGCTGTGAGCGAGGATAGCGGGTTCGATTCCCGTTCGGTCCTATTTCTCTCCCCCCTTTTCGGGGGCCGGCTATCTTCATACGGAACGCGGCACGTCACACGTGTGTGCTAGTACTTATACCCATCGTACATACATATGTGCAACAGTCGCAATTGAGAGGTCCAATAGAATAAAATGGGCTACGCATAGACATGTGTTACCCTTTGCCAAAATGGGGCTATGCACCAGTACATACGGTAATGAATATTGTACCAAACCAACCATATTGTTTCGAATAAATCCTTGCGCCTGTCTTGCGATCTTCAGCCGGGCATTGGACACGGTCTGGATGAAAACTTCGCCTCGCTCAACCAAAACCTTCTTACACTCTTCGAAATTCTGAATACATTTGCATCTCTTCAATTGCGGCACATGTACAAAATGGTCGTTGCATGCGATGTACGCATTTGAAGGTGTGGTTTGACACCAGTGCGCTACACACGTAGTGAGTAAACTCCCGGGGAACTTCCCCGTTACCTGATGAAGCATTGGGAGGCTGAGCTGAGGCATACGCAAAACAAAACTCGAAGTTCAAGCTCACCGTGAGTTACTCACCACGTGTGTAGTGCACTACTGACTTGTAAAAACATACCGGTTGATCCAGAGCCGCGAGAGAAATGAAACGCATGAACAGTTCACTGGCAGATTCCACTGATGTGGTACTGTAGTCGGTGGTCCTCATGGCCAACACGGCACTTCGCAATTCATCCGTCAAACCAGTGACTGTGGAGGCTGAAATTCCTCTAATTATGTTACGTACCTATCCTACATACGTGTGAGCGGTACCCATACGTAAAATGTACCTACGTACGTGTAGTAGGCTACCTTGGCTGGATCTGAGCGCCTGAAACAGCGTCTCAATGGCACCCAGCGCTGGAGATTTCTCCACATCAGTTTCCAACAAGCGACAAAAGTAATTTCTGACTTCTGCAACAAAGTTAGTTTCTCAAATCCAATACAAATGCCCATACATCGGGGAGGGGGCTAGACGCTTACCAATATCGTTCATTGTCCAAGTCAAATCCTGCCTGAATTGAAGCAAATCATGAATTTCAATGACATAGTATCACTTTGAGTGAAATAAAAAAAAATGCTTTCAATCAAAAGAAAATGAGGTTTTACAACCTTTAGTAACCTTCACTAGACTAGAGGAACCGGAAATCGAAAATATTTTATCTTCAATCAAATGACGAATCTTGCACAATGAAACACAATAATTGCATCAAAATCACAAATCAAACAAGCTATCATCTCATCAAAATCACATCACATCCTGAGTACACCCTTCCTGCTTTGTACAGAATCAACAGCAGCACAGCCCGGCAGAACTTCGAGGCACTTCATCAGTACGGTGCGCGTTTGCGTGGGCAGAATGGCTTCGTCTATCCAGAGATGACTGGCCGCCAGTGCCACATCCACATCACGGGATGGAGCACTACCAGCAGTAGAATCAGAGTTTGCGTAAGCACCTGTGTCCTGCTGCTCTCCAGCAACAACTTGAGAGAATGAGATCTGAGCATTTGGCCAAGCAAGATAAAATACTGGATCAAAAGATCTTCCGCACTGAAACAAAGAAAAGGAAAATAGGTCAAAAAAATGAAGAATGGAATATTTTTCGAAATAGGCAAAAATTGTTGTGATCAAGTTAGGAGGAGTTTTGCCCAATGTTGTCACGGGTACAAAAATTTTGGGCAGCAAAAATGGCTGGTTGCTCCGACTACAACCCAAAAGGCAACAACGGTAGGTTACCGATATAACCATAAAGAAAGACCCTCTTTATTGCCAGCTAGTACTATGTTGATATAATAACCTGTACTGTATCGCTGACCTGTGTTGGCAGTTACGTACATAGTGAAGGAAAATCGATCTTGTTGACCGTTGCCCAGCGATTGTCTGTTCTCGCTACTACGCTGCTACTAAATGTCTCTGACAAAGAAGTGACCAAGAACTACTAAAGCGTCGCACGCGGGGTTGACTGGTGACTTATGTACACTGCCAACTTAGGTCAGCCAGACTATATCTGTATGAAGAACTTTGTAAGTAGACAGTACCTACGTACGGATACATATACGTATGTACATACTTCTGCATTTATACTGAGCCTTACTTACCAATGTAAAGTAGTCGGATCCCACACAACCTCCGATATTCAGAGCGATTTTCGGAGCCGAACATCGGGCGATGGTGGACATCAGTTGAGCTGCATGCTTGATCACCTCAGTGTCAGTCTCAGTCCAGCCGGAATGCAGCGATCTCTGGAGGAAGAGCAGAGGAATCTGTCGCTCGCCACACATCTGCACCAGCTGACAAGCTTTCTCGCCGGATTTCGCATCCAGTCCCCTACCCACGCTTCCCACAATGCCCACAAGATGGCTACAAACACAAAAGCATCAGCTGGATGGAGTTGAAGCTATGGGAATCAATGTACAACTTTATCACCGGGATGAAAAGAGGATTCGCTCCGAATACCTGCCGATCCGACCATAACCTGTGATAAGAGCATCACCATACAGTAGGCGAAACTCGAGAAACTCGCTCCGGTCCAAAATACGCGCCAGCACCTGAAAGCAATCACAAGCTTTCAGGTATTTTCAATTGGGCACAATGGCAAGCTCATGTTTTATGTACGCATGAATGACATGTGTACTGACTGAACTGTAGGAACAGTAGGTACCTAGTACATGTGGAAAACTGCAACTTGCACAATATACAACTACATGCGTGCGTGTACCTGATACAAGAAGTGCTTGGACGGCGTTTTGGCGCCAGCCAGTCCCTTCAACTCGTCCAAAGAATAGAGAGGAGCAAGAGATGCCAACTCCTGCTCATCCATCTGCGTCTTTTCGCCATGATCTCTCGGCGCACAAGGAGGTAGGGTGGAGACGATATCCCTGCACGCTTTCAACGCCTCATACTCGTCATTCGCGAAGTAGTCCGCGCATCCGCTCTCCCTATAATACACAACACGCGAATAGCTCCGCCCACTCACCTTTATTCCTCAGTTCGTCACCTTGGACAATCCAAAACATGACATGCTTGTGGCAAAAAGACATGATGATCAAGAACCCATACTCCCTCTCATTGCGAGAAATGGAGTACATATACATACATAGGTACGGGTTCTTGACTTCTTGGCTTCATGGTCTTACCGAACCGAAGGTAACAGATGACAAAGCTGAGCCTTCATTATTCACGTAACAACGTAACTCCGTGTACTTTTTCCTCTCCTTTACGTTCCTAAGTATCGTATGTACACACACGCTAGATGACCAAACAGTCATCGATTTCTCACTACCGCCTCTTTCAACTCTGTGCAATAATACATACAGTACCATACTTGCAATGGACAAGAGCGCCACCCAGTTCCTCCGCAGTCACCGTCTCTCCCGTGGCAGCCTTGACGAGTGGCGGACCGCCGAGGAAGAGACTGCCGATGCCAGCCACCATCAGATTGTCATCAGACATGGTGGGCGTGTAGGCGCCGCCCGCCGTACAGTTCCCGCACACCAGCGACACCTGCGGAATCCCACTGCACCCCAGCACCGCGTGATTGTAGAACATGCGACCGCCGTTCAGAAAGATATCACTCTGCAACCATGAAAGCGCACCGCATAATCCGACAGTATTGTATTGTATGTTTAACAACGCATCAACCGGCAGCATGTGTAGGGTACTACACATGGGATAAACCCGGCCATGGGGTAGTTTCTATGCTTATCTAAGAAACTAATGCACCGATTGAGACAAATACGTTCAAATCGATTCCATGAACTCTCCTAGTCTCCTCTTTCAAATGAGCTATAGGCTAACTGGTTCATCAATTGCCAAAACTGCAAGTTCAAAGCAGCTTTAGGTAGCCGGCTTTACTCCATGGCCGGGTTTACCCCCACAGCACCCTTCGTACTGACATTACGATACCAGCGTACATACACAGTACAGCGAGACACAATAGAATCCTCATACTGTAAAGTTTGGTGTATAACCCGATGGTGTATAACCCGATATCGAATATAGCCCGATATCGAATATAACACGAGCAAATTGGTCGACTTTGAATTTTAGTATTTTGTATAACCCGATATTCAGCACGCGCCAAATGCTTCAAAAAGCTGATTAAACGCTGAAATAAGCAAGTTTGGTATATACCCCGATATTTTGTATTACCCGATAGGCTATCGAGTATACCCCGCGAGCAAATTGGTCGACTTTGTTTGTATAACCCGATCGGGTAATACACCAACCTTTACAGTACTACACTACACACCTGGAGTGGCAGAAAGGCCCCACCCGAATCCACCAGATTCACGCAAGGCATACGCAGCTGAGCGGCCATCTGCTGACCGCGCAGAGCTTTCTTCAGTGTGATCGGGAAAACCGTGCCTCCTTTCACCGTCGCGTCATTCGCGAACACCAAACAGTGCCGACCGCTCACCTTGCCTATGCCTGAAATACCTACGCAATACAATGAATGAATGCATCATCCTTCAGTTTTGAATCGATGCAATAAATCACAATCAGCACCCCAGGGGTACAGGTAGAAGCGCAAAATGGAGGTGGCTGACCCCTGAAATTGCATAGGTAGGGTTCTGTGGGGTAAACCCGACCACTTACGCAGCAAGGACGGGTATCATGCCGCGTTCACCAGACGTCCGTAACGGACGTCGTCCGTCCGTAAATCCGTAACGGACGTATCTAGGAGTACATGGCACACCGCAAATAACCATGTACTCTTAGATACGCTTTACAGATTTACGGACGTCGTATTTACGGACGTACGACGTCCGTTACGGAAGTAACGCGGCATCACCATAGGTGGTCTACCCCGCATTACCCTGCCCCTGTCCCAAAACCGGTTCGATGTCTGTTCTGCTTACCCATAACAGATCCGGCTTCTGGTACGTCTCCATAATCCAGTGCCAGTCCTGCAAGTGATCCCACCTCGAGCAGGCTGTGTCCCGGATCCAGAAGCAATTTCAATCGCTCCCGTACCATCAGTTTCTTATTGGTGGTCGTATGTCGAGCAATCGCCTTCTCCGATCGTTCATGTCGAGCCCTACGCTGCAACTCTTCGAAACTTCGCCACAGCTTTTCGTTCTTAGCGAACCTGTAGCAATAAACTCCACAATGGTGGTGGATTTATACTTGACACCATTATTCACACAAGTTGAGTTGTGAAACTGCACAGGGTGGATTTATTTTACACCACTATTCACGAGTTGAGTTGGGGTCATGGAGCCCTAGTCAGCCGAAACATCAAAGTCACGAGCTCACCTTCTATGGAAGACGATTTTTTTTGCTACTGCGTTTAGGGGATTCCAGTAGTTGGGGTGCAGGGCTTCAATCATAATCCACCCCACTCTGCGCAGGCCGAATTGAATTTCTACCCATTGCAGATGCAGAAGCGTTTAGGGGAATAGCAAAGGGGTCCATACCTGTCTCTATAGCTTGCACTCGTACAATCCACATGACCATCCAAAACCCGAAAGCCAGCAGCCGCAACTGTGGAAAACGTCCTTTTCATAGCGGATGCATCCCCATGATTTCATAACGCTGTACTCAACGTTTCGCGTCACCAAAAGCCACGGCAGTTGACGAAAAAGCACTCATCTACCTGCCGCATAAGCCAAACCCGACCTTATTCATAAGCAAGAAGAGATAGCTGCGCAGTTCAAAATCGGACTGCTATTCTTCCCAGTCAGACAGTTTGACTTGCAAAACGAGCAAACAGTTTTACTACGTCGTCTTTCATACTTGCACTTCACCTACGCACGCAAAGTATATTCTGTTCACATATTCATAAAACACAAACCAAGAGCAGACACTGATCAAACAACAGCACAGATCCATGCACATTATCAAATGACCATCAGTATTTTAGGGTAAGACATTAGCAGCAAACACCAATCAGCACAGTATTGGCAAAAGTAGAAACTACAACGTTATGAATCCTGTACATATGCCAATCGAACAAAATAACGGCAAAATTAAAATTGACACTTTCGCTCTATATCCTTTTCAGTCACCCGGCACTTTGTAATCCAGTTTCTTCGCTTCTTCGTATAGTTTCTCCAATATTTCATTGAGATGGGCTGCGCCTTGGGTAGCAAATTCTTGATACTTTTTGTACAGCCGGAGGGCAGTCTTAGCATCCTCAATAGAATCGTGCCACTCGGATTGAATCTTGATCTCTGTAAACATGCAGGAGCACATAGACATAACCACTGAAGGCGCCACATTGCAAGCCTTGACCTTAACATATACCCCGAAAGGCCGGCTGTTGACAACAAGTGATGGCTTTTCGGGGGTTGTGTTTAACCTGTTGTGCATGTAGGTTGTGCATGTAGAAGCTTATTAGAACTTACTGAGAAAATACCAGGCCAGAAACCGTAATGAGATCATGCGATGATTCGGCAGGTGAAAAAGATGGACGGTATCTCGAACTTGTTCAGGAGGAACCTGAAAAGACAACAGAGTGCATTTCAAAAATTCTGTCCTAATTATCAGCTACTGTACGTACGCACGCACGCAAGACATGTGCCAGTATGCAAGGCATAGGGTACCATGGGGTAAATGAGGCCATAGAAAAATCCGACCACCTACAGTTTCAGGGCTGCATATTTCAACAACCAAGGACCGATTGACGAGACAAGTATGATGAAAATCGCTTTCTTGAACTCCCCCTCTTTTCAGATGAGCTGTTTGGCTCATCGTTTGCTGGAGCAGTACTCAACTTTCAAAGGAGTTTAGGCGTCCGGGTTTACCCCACAGTTACCCTACTACATGGATACCATGATATTGATGACTCGGAAGTCGTTGCTGAGTCCGTGGCCGACGAACACGACGCCTGCGTCCACCAAATAGCGCAGTTTCAGATAGGACGACTTCAGCGTGGTCAAATGCTTACTGGTGACACTGGGATCCAAATCTCCGGGCTTAATCCCGCTGAACTTCGTCATATAATCCGCCACCTGTAAGCAAAGGTGCGTACTGCGCATAATCAAAAATCCATTAAAAAAGTAGTTGAATCTGCATGGATTCATTCCTTCTCTACGAATTCTTGGTACATGTGCAGCAGGCTCAGACACACCAGGTACAGGTGAAATGACCAGTACGGGTTCTTCAAGATTCTATAAAAACCCTTACTTCTTCCTGGGTGGAAATGTAATCATCCATGAAGCAGACGCCTTCCAGGTCTCCGCTGCCTCGAATGCACGACACTCTGGCCAGAGACAGCGACGGCTTATTCGCAGCTTTAGCACCGGCCAGCTCAGGCTGCGTCTCCTCTTGAGAATCCTGCAAAAAGAGCGTTCACAAACTACTTAGGGTAGCGTGGGGCAAATCCTTTGGCGCTTTTACCCCCATTCAAAACATGGCTCTCGAAAATGTATCTCGGGGAACCTCTGCCTCTGCCTCTGTTTCTTCCTTCCTAGCCATAACCTGACAACCTAGGCCTGATGAGGGTAAAAGCGCCATACTGTAGGCGGGCGGATTTCCCCCATGGGCGGTTTTGCCCTACGCTAGGTCCTAGTACCATGTTTACCGGTACATACCACATGGGACAATGCACAAATCAAATCGGGAGCATATGGGGAAGATATGTACACGCGGTAGGCTATGCACAGGTGCACTTCAGCAAGATCAATGCAGACGTGGGCACGGTTTTGAGGGTGGGGGTCTGTCAGTGGGGGTATCCAGATTCCAGATTGATGGGGATGCCGTCCACGTGGGGACGGCGCAGCTTCGAAGTTCTCCAATGGAACCAAATCAGTACAATTGCTGCAAGACTGTACATTCAGAAAAGACTCCCTTTGAAAGTTGGATAGATGCGAGCTATGTATCAGTTCGTGACGCTATGCTAAACATGGCGTCTACAAAAAGTGCTATATAAACAATAGTGAAAATTCAAATTTTAGAAACTGGCGTTCACGGGATTGTTACCACTTCAGTGAAGCATCAATCTTCTAAGTTTTCTCATATTCACCACATCATTACAATTCCTGCAAGGCTGCTCCTTTAGGTGTAGTACCAGCTCGAAACGGTTAGAATGTTGTATGGTGTACCATATATAATATTCCCGTAGACTCCTCAATTTATGTACATAGCCTATGGCCATAGCCGGCTATAGGCTGGCACACGTCTGTAAAAAGCCCGCTTATGTGCATCTGCGCTTCTCGCCACAACAGATCAGTTATATACGTACGAACTAATGCAGAAAAGGAGCGTGGAATGGGTAGGAGGAGGAGCCACAACTCACCTGCTGATTGAGAGTCACAAATTCCGCATCAATGGCCACAATATCGTCCTTTTTCGGTATCTCCGTCTCCTCCAGGGGCACAAATTTAGAAGAGGAGAGACGACGACGCACGGAGACACAGTCGTCCACCCAGAATACCGTCACATCGTGCAAGTTGGCCACCTCTGCACAAAAGAATAGCAAGTAGGGTACTGTGGGGTAAACCCGGCTATGGGAAATATCCGGCCACCTAAGCTTCAGGGCTGCATTTCTCAGTAACCAATGGACCGAGTGAGACATACATCATCTCAATCGATTCCTTGAATTCTCCTCTTTCAAATAGCTAATTGGTTCACCATTTGCTGAAACAGCAAGTTCATAAAAGCTTAGGTGGCCGGTTTACCCCATGGCTGGGTTTACCCCACAATAATGCCATAGACATATAGCCATAGTCATGGTTTACCCATAATGCGCATAGTCGGACATTCATACATTGCATCATGCCGTAGAAATCTCTCCACAGTTTATGTACGTGTTCACCTCCTGAACTATATACTTTCGGGTGGTCCCGGGTCATGAGCTGACCAGCCGAAACAGCACAGTCACGAGTTCACCCAGGCTGCTCCCATCATACCAACCAAATATTTCGTCGTCTCTGGGCAAACTCGTGACTTTGACGTTTCAGCATCACCCAGGAATCATAACCGCAAGTAGTAGAGAATACACCTACAGTTGGGCCCGTACCTGGCGCAAAGCTACGCCTGCTTTCCAAGTCCATGCGACAGTAATACAGGGACACGGGGAGTTTCCAGTCCATACTGAACTGGGTGGCGTCCATCTGGTTGGTTCGCGTGACCACGAAATCATTGAACACCACCCATTCGCCGCCGTCTTCGTAGTGGTAGGGCTTGACGCAGGTGACCGGGTGGTCCTGCTCCAGCTCCTTAACGAGAAAGACGGCGGCGCGCAGTTCGTACACCACGGCGCCGCCTCTGCCGTCGCTACTCGCCGTCACGGCGCCGTCGTCGCCCAGACAGAGACACAGGGTGTTGGGCAGCCAGCTGGAGGGCGGCAGGAGGGAGGAGGTGGAAGAGGTGGCAGCCGAATCACTCACACCCGCATTGCTTCCACTTCTACACATACACATGCATACGGTATCATCACTAGGCCACGGTTGCGAGGTGAACGGAAGCCCCAACCCCTAGCGGAAGGGAAAACTGTCATTGGGGCAGCGGGGCTCGAACCCGCACCTTCGGCTTACAAAGCCACTCTACCGATTGAGCTATGCCGCCGGACAAGAGCTCCCACGCAAATGCCTGCATATGTACCCGCATACGCAGCGCCACTTGCCATCCGTCACCCGCTAGGTTCAGGCACCCTCACCACAGCCAGAAAGGAAAGTTCCACACTATGGCGGGACTTGAACCCGGGCCTCTCGCTTACCGTGCGAGTACTACTCTTATCTTACCAACTGAGTTTCAAGGCAGTACGACTGAAATCGTACAAGATATTCCCTTATACCTTCACGTGTTGCAGAATGAAAAATAATTGTGTCTTCCATCCATTTTTGGTCGTAGTACGGGGGTAATTCGGACCACTGCTACTCCAAAGGTAGAGATGGCCCGAATTACCCCAACCCGCCCGATTTACTCCACACTATCATACTACGTGGTAATAATATAAGGGTATGCACACATATACGTACATACATACGCATTTCGTACCCTGTAACGGCGGCGTCTCCAGTGTGTAGGAACTTGCAGTTGTGCCGATTGCAATTCGCGCCGTAACGACACGGCTTCCACAGCACGCGACGCCTCTCCACGCTTTCACTGCTCTGGCTTGGCCACAACTAAAAGCCAGAAGAACCCTTCCACTTACCCTACACCTGTTACGCAGGGAGGTAGGTAGGTACAGTACTTCTGATAACTCTAGGCCAGTCTACAACGGACTACTACAGCCCTGGTCAGTAAGAATTCACTACGGAACTCAAGTTGTGTTGCGTAAAATAAAACTTCAAATGCGGATTTTTGTCCGTGCTTCGTGTAGCCATATTCTGCAGAAGCACATGCAAACTACGCAAGACAACTTGAGTCCCAAAGCAAACTCACTCTGGCCAGACTAGGGTAAACGCACTATTAGTTCTTTCTACCTGAGTGGCAAGGTGTACCCCAGTCCCCTATTGTGTACGTTAGTACGTGCGAATACCCGTTGCTGTATTTCCAGAAACTCTCTGTCTTCCTCAGTCGACGTTGGCAGATTCAAGGCCAGTATTTCCGGCAGCCGTTTGCATCGTTTCCTCTTCGGGGCGCCGTCATCGCTGCTGCATCTTTCGCACATGGAATCATCCGCAGTGGCGGCGGCGGTTAAACTCTCCTCCACCACTTGGTCAAACTGCACGCGGCATTTTCTCTCGTCCTCTCCTGTAAATCGCCCACCATTTATTCCTATGTACTGCATACTTATTCTTGGTGGTTGGTACGTACTCTACGTATGTACCTAGCTACAGTACGTACGTACTGTATTATGTTAGCTAAGCGCACCCCAACTATAGTCTGGCCAGAGAGAGTTCGCTATGGAACTCAAGTCGTATTGTGTACTTTGCGTGTACTCCTGCAGAAAAGGGAGTACGTGAAACATGGAAAATAATCCACATCTTTCTATTTTGCGCAACACGACACGACTTGGATTCCATAGCGAACTCTCCTGGCCAGACTATGTATAGCCATCGATCCATCCAGCCGAATAATAAGTGCAAAACTGTACCCGACGGATATTTCATGGTGAGCAAGAGCTGCTGCTCCATCTCTCCGTTCGTCTGCGGTTGTGCGCACTTGTTGCACAGGACGCTGCGTTCGCGTTCCAGCGCGAACAGATCCCGTATCCAGCTTCTCCCAGTACCAGCCGCCCCCGTTTTCTTCACTCCGCCGTCCCCTTTCGAAGGTGAGTGAAACACCGCATCCCTATTCACATATAGCACAGCGTGGCACATTGCTTTACTTTTACTGCATGCACTCAAGCAGTATTGAACGACCAAAGGTGCCCAAATAGCCTCGCATTCTTCAGCAGTAGGGTACTGTGGAGTAAACCCGGCCATGGGGTAAATCCGGCCACCTATGCTCCCTTGAACTTGCTGTTTCAGCAATTGGTGAACCAAATAAATCATCTGAAAGAGGAGAGTTCAAGGAATCGATTGATATAAATTGTCTCAATCGGTCCATTGGTTGCTGAGATATGCAGCCTTGAAACTAAAGTGGCCGGATGTTCCCAACGTCGGGTTTACCCCATACTACCACTCCCTTTTAGCAGAAGCAGATGCACGCTTACGATGAAGGTGAGAGAGATTGCTGCTCATCTGAGCTGGCAGGAGGCGAAGTCGAGGGAACGCGAGGAGCCGGACTCACCATCTTCTGCTCCAATTCCTTCAAAATTTATATGCAAGCGTCACTGTCCAGTTCAATGGCAAGAATTCATAAAGAGGTGTGTGTAATATCAACCCTAAGGGGTATCAGGGTGAAGGGGTATCAGGGTTGAAGAAGCATGAAGGTTATGAATTCTCTCATAACCAAGTGGCATAAACGAAGTGTCCATAAAACGCCTTTCATAGATACGCAGCATAGTACACCTAACATACTACCTTGTGCAAGCGATGCAGCAAAAAGGCAAGAAACTCCTGCAGTTTCTCTGTCCACGCCACGGCTGTCCACGTGTTTTCACTGAGAACCAAGCTTGCAGTGGACGCCCCTGGGATAGCGCGAAAGGCTCGCAGCAAATTATAGGCCTGCAACAAAAGCAACCAGATAGTACACAACAAGCAACTACACATGATGACGGTGTAAAAATTCAGAAAGAATACGCAGTTTTTGATTGGACTCACGGCGCACGGTTGCTTTCCCGCAGCTTGCGAGAGCATTCTGAACAGGAAGGACATTTCGCACGACATACAGATCTCTTCTCGACAGATATGAGCCAACAGGCGATTACGCACTTCGGGGATGTGATACATCACCTGAAAATCAGCCATACTTCGTCACTAGATAAACGAGAGTCTGAGCCCTGAGGTCAGCCAGTAGAGAGCGGTCGAGCCACATGGTGCGTTCACCAGACGTCCGTAACGCCCGTCCGTCCGTTCGTCAACCCATAAATGTTCGTCCATCAGTCCGTTCGTCAACCCATATGGGTTGATGGACGGATGGATGGACGTCCGTTACGGATGTCGGTGAACGCGCCAACAAAGCTTGGTCTTTGGCCAGTAAAGAAAGCGGAAAAATCAACTTACAACCTGACTGCGTATTGTCGCGGCAGCATACGTCTACCTACCAAGAGTACGGCGTTGGTGTAGGAGTTGGGTGAGTGGGCTTCGAGGCCGGAGAAGTCCGTCTGGTTGTAGTTGCGCCAGAATTTCGCCGCTCCGCTCTCGTCGCCGCCGAACTTGCTCGCCTTCACGTGCAGCTTACGGTACAACTTCGGCACCACCGAATACAGCTCCCCCGCTTCTTCGCCTAACACAATAAACGGGTCATACATCTCTGGATACGCACCACATGACAATTCCGTGCATTTGATACTGCTGCACCATACTGCGCAGCTACCCATTTTGCACAAACATGGCCTACACGACTGTGACAAAATGCGTATCCAGACGTCGGCCTGGGGTCAGCTGGGGGTATGTTCAGCATACCCCCACCCACCCCCTCACATAACCCCACGCATACCCCCAGATTTTGAGAATTCCAACCATACCCCAAACACACCCCCAAAAAATAAAATCAACATACCCCCACGCATACCCCCAGTTTTTTTGGACCAATTTTGTATACCCCCACGCATACCCCCAGTTTTTTTGGACCAATTTTGTATACCCCCACGCATACCCCCAGTTTTTTTGGAGCAATTTTGCATACCCCACAGCCACACATACCCTCAGTTTTTTGAGTAGAAAAATAAATATGGCAATATAATGAAGAAAGACATTTTATGTCAAGTGGAAAATCAATGAAGCAACTGCTTACTGTTACTACATACTACTGTGTCTACTTTATATCTATCCTGCACATGATATATTACAGCCACTGCTAGTACTTATCGTCTTATTTTATGGACTGGTTTGTGCATCTGTCCATAAAATATCATAACAAGAACATCATACAATATACAACTAACTAAACCATAATAATACTACTAAGTGTCTTTGTTTTTACCACTACCTACTTCAGTCATCTCAAAAAAAAATTTCCAGCACTTTGAACTTTGGGGGTATGTTGACAATCTGGGGGTATGCTGTCATTTTCATCTGGGGGTATGTTGGAAATCTGGGGGTATGTAGCGATTTTTTTCTGGGGGTATGTTGAAAAAAAAAATTTTTTCTGGGGGTATGTGGCTGACCCCAGATTTTAGACCCGACATAACCCCAACTACATACCCCCACCCTTGATACCGTGCCGATGTCTGCGTATCATGCAGAACAAAACCCCAACTATTCTCTCCATTATCGAACTATTCTCTCCAGCACCCAACAACGTACGTACTGCTGGTTTGATCCGATTCCCGTCCAGACCATTCTCCCTCCTCCCAACCCCCCCCCCCCCCGGGCCCGGCAAGCGTCAAAAGGATTCGGCACCTCACCAACCTTTAGTGCCCAAGAAGGAAGCAGCGCCCGGGGGTTCCAGTGAGCCGGAACTCCGGTCCAGGAGGTGGGGTTCCGCCTGCTGCTCTTCATCTGCTTCTTGCTGCTGCTGCAGAGTTGGCGGGGGCAGATCGTACGGCACCTGATTGCGACGTAGCGTGCCCGGATTCGGCGCGTAGCCCACGAACTGGCTCACTTTCATCGTCCGCAAGATTTCCGGATCCACTGGGTGAGGAACGCTAAACAATAGCGGCGTGTCCATTGCATACTCGTGAAGTTCGTCTTAACGTCGATCTATTGGTATGGTGCGGTTTGACATTGTCTCGCGTTTAGCGAAAGAAAAGACTTGACAATATAAGCAGGACTCTGCACACAAAACATGCACGCAGTGTTCAGAGCCCATTGCAACAACACAACTCAACTCATCTCTCCCCCAATCCACAGACATACGTATGCATATTCCACCAAGAACCCATACTCCCTCACATATTTATCTCTATCTGAGCGAGCATCTGCTCTTGTGTTCACCTGCCATGCTCATCCCGGTTGACAATGCAATCATTACAAATTGCTTTTTCAACGCGTCTCCTGTCTCCTGTTCAAAGGCCGTGTCCGTTGACACAACTAACGCGTGCGTGTAAGCAATCAAGGAGAAAAGGTGCCGCCGCTCCATACTCGCGCATTGTCAATTCGGATTACACAGCTTTCCCTTTGACATGCCTGCCTACTCCCACACGCCCCAACCCATTCTCATCATGCTTGTTTGGCGTTCGACTTCACTTGCCAGCTTCTCCTACCTTTCCCATCGCTAGCATAAGGTCCGCACACAAACGACTGCTACCATCCAACGAGTTCTTGAACTGTATGTACTGTACGTTCATTAACCCCTACTCTATTTCGCAGGTCGCCTCGACCAAAATGCGACCCCTGATAACAAAATTGACAGTGTCCAAAACGCCATCGAAGGTTACTGGTAGCCTTTTTGGAAAAAAAATTGTTGTTGGAAAGAAGAAAATTGTTGGAAAAAATGCGACCAAAATGTGTTTTGGACGCAAAAGGTCGCATTTTGGTCGCGGTGACCTGCGAAATAGAGGAGGGGTTAACGCACACGCGGCCGCCACTGATATAAGCTGCACAGTTCCTGGGTCGGGAACCAAATTTCCGCCTCCTTTCCCCGCACTCATCACCAAATTGTATACATAAAAACGCCAAACCCCAAGGGATTTCGCGCAAAAATGAACTTCCCGCCGCCGGATGGATAGTTGTCGGTGTGAGGAGCGACGGAAATAAAGCAATCGCATTATGCAATGCCTCCTCCCCTCCCTCCAGCTGCTGGGTTTCATCATCATCGTTATCTATCAATCCGCAAGTAAACATAATCTGCGAAATTGCCCCTGAAGCTTCGCCTTATTCGTCGCCAAGTAGCGCCAAAGCCGCGAGCGAAGGCGTTATTCCTCTCTCGCCTCTTCATTCCCTCTCTCTACAATCCGCTAACTTTGAACTCTGTGTATGTATCTGGCTTCCTTTCCCTACCATAGCTTCCGGTGGTCGCTAAGTGGTTGGCACCTCTGATGTTGTAAGTCTTTCGCAAACGAGGCTTGTTTGCGGTGTGCCTCGTTCAAGCCTTTAAGAAACGTTTTCTGTAAGGATTGAGAGTAGCCTGTAGTGTACGCGGATGGGGGGGTATTTTTGGAAATCGAGATAATATGCCTATCGGATTCCCCATCAAAAACTGCATATGTGGATGAATTTTGAAAAAAAATTTTGTTCAGGCATCATCGAGATATCGATGGGTAAAGGCTGGAAAGTCGCATTTTGCCGTTTTTCAACGTTTTTAGCCATAATTCAGCAACCAGAGCGTGTAGCGGGCTACAATTTGGCATACACATACATCCCATAGGGACCCATGTCTGGACCAAATTTGAGCCCAATCCGCCACTTGTATGGCGAGATATAGCTTCAGAAAGCTAAAAATTACCTTTTTTGGACCTGTTGCAAATTCGGTTATATGAATACCACGGCGCGAATACATGCCCTGCACGGGGTAAAATTTTGACAGGAGATAGAGGAGGCTTAGGCCTACAAACTTTAGTACTACAGCAAAAATTCTCTATGTTTACAATTGGGACTACAGAGCTCTTGAAAGTTGAAAAATTCAGCAAAAATGTTCCCGCCTTTTTTATTATCCAAGATAAAAGAGCAATACCACTGAAATTTTTTCCTGGTAAGTAACCTATCTTATGTAGAATTTGATGTAGATTTCGAAAATAAAATCGTTTTCCCCAGAAAATTTAACCCCTAGCATATAATTGTGCAAAATAGTATATTTTTGAGAATTTTTGGGTAAGGGTTAAATTTTTTGGGGAAAACGATTTTATTTTCGAAATCTACATCAAATTCTACATAAGATAGGTTACTTACCAGGAAAAAATTTCAGTGGTATTGCTCTTTTATCTTGGATAATAAAAAAGGCGGGAACATTTTTGCTGAATTTTTCAACTTTCAAGAGCTCTGTAGTCCCAATTGTAAACATAGAGAATTTTTGCTGTAGTACTAAAGTTTGTAGGCCTAAGCCTCCTCTATCTCCTGTCAAAATTTTACCCCGTGCAGGGCATGTATTCGCGCCGTGGTATTCATATAACTGAATTTGCAACAGGTCCAAAAAAGGTAATTTTTAGCTTTCTGAAGCTATATCTCGCCATACAAGTGGCGGATTGGGCTCAAATTTGGTCCAGACATGGGTCCCTATGGGATGTATGTGTATGCCAAATTGTAGCCCGCTACACGCTCTGGTTGCTGAATTATGGCTAAAAACGTTAAAAAACGGCAAAATGCGACTTTCCAGCCTTTACCCATCAATATCTCGATGATGCCTGAACAAAATTTTTTTCAAAATTCATCCACATATGCAGTTTTTGATGGGGAATCCGATAGGCATATTATCTCGATTTCGAAAAATACCCCCCATCCACGTACTATGCAACCATTATAGAAAACGTTTCTTAACGAGCCTCGTTAAAGCCTCGTTCACGCCGCGGTACAGTCATTGTATTGGCCGCGGCCACATGTATACATACCGCGGCGTTTTCAACCTCTAAACAGTTCTTTCCAACTCCCCGGCTGTCACTCCATTCTACTACAATTACTATCTGCCATAGATCACTCAATTCATGGCAAGCCAGAACCAAAGCCAAAGTGTCGTCGGCACCAGAGACTACGCGTTCATCTGTCTACCGGACGACTCGCTGGACATTGTGCGCATGGACGTGAATCGCTTCCTGCAGAGGTACATCTTCCCCTGCCAGTTCGCGCTGGGCCTCACCGGGAACGTACTCAATCTGCTGGTGCTGTTGAGTCGCGGCATGCGCAGCAAGACCAACAGCCTGCTGGCGGCCATCGCTCTCACCAGGAATGCATACTCATAGTACTAGGTGGGGGGAATACATAGGTGAAGCGTTTCCGTAGGAAACACATCACAGCGACCAAGTAGGGTCGTACCTACGGAATCCGTACCTACGGAAGTCAACTTCAACACCTACGGAAGTCAACTTCCACACCTACGGAAGCCACACCTACGGAAGTCAATTTCCACACCTTCGGATTCCACGCCTACGGATTCCACAGGTGACCCTACTTGGTCGCTGTGATGTTTTGTACGGAAACGCTTCCACCCGTTTATTCCCCCCACCTATTATAGTATACATTCCTGCTCTCACCGACATCGGCTTCCTCTGCCTCCTGCTGCCCAACTCCCTCGCCGCTTTCCAGCCCTTCAGTCGCAGCGCCGCCTTTCGCCACCTCTACTACCACAGCAAGAACAATCTGGTGGGACTGGCCAACTGGCTCTCCGCCGCCTGCATTTGGTAAGAAAGCATATCACACAACCTGGGAATTGAACCGCTTTCCTTACTATCCACACAGATAGAAAGGAGAGCAATGTTGTAGAGTGCTTCTCTGGAAATGCACCTTAGGCACCTTTTTTATGGTCCAGCAGCCGTTTTCCAAACATACTTAGACTTTCGCATTACGTCGCTGACCAGTTTAAAATTTAACCCCTCCCGTATGCTGAGATATGGCGCTGGTAGGCCCAAATTGCCCCCTTTGTGCCAGCCACTTTTTTCAAAAGTTCTTAACATCATTCTACTCCATTTTCTTTGCTGATTTCGATTTGGGGCATGCCCCTTCGATATTTTGATGAATACACCACAAAAATTGACGAAAATGATCAAATTAGCCAAAATTACCTCTTTTTGGGCAATATCATGGCATATTCGTCAAAATATCGAAGGGGCATGCCCCAAATCGAAATCAGCGAAGAAAATGGAGTAGAATGATGTTAAGAACTTTTGAAAAAAGTGGCTGGCACAAAGGGGGCAATTTGGGCCTACCAGCGCCATATCTCAGCATACAGGAGGGGTTAAATTTTAAACTGGTCAGCAACGTAGTGCGAAAGTCTAAGTATGTTTGGAAAACGGCTGCTGGACCATAAAAAAGGTGCCTAAGGTGCATTTCCAGAGAAGCACTCTATAACATTGCTCTACTTTCTATCTGTGTGGGCAGTAGCTTAGCGCCTCATACCCCTGAGCCACGAGCGACCAGGTAATTTGGGTCATCATCAGTTTTCTGAATATTTGCATAAACTCGTAAACTAATATCTACGTACATACCTACATACGTAGTAATGGTCCAATGGTTTATCGTGTACGCACTTGCTTGTTCAACAGCAAGCGTATCGCTCATTTCAGGCTTGTGTTGACTGTCACGATCGAGCGCCTAATGGCCGTTAAGTTCCCTCTGCAAGTCCGCTTCTACTGGACTAAGCGCACGCTCATTCTCGTGCTCTGTCTCATCTGTCTCCTTTCATTCGGACTAACTTTCCAGCATCATCTGCACTACAGGGTGGAGGAGCTGCACTTCTGCAACGGCACTCAGTTGCTCTACCAATTCCAGGCTGTCACGCGACGGGCGGAAACCTACTTTCGCATATCGACGGTTCTCAAAGGGGGAATCTGGCAACAAGATTTTTTATGAAGAGGACTAGAGGGGGCAAGTTTCAGATTTGATATCAAACTTGATAGCGCAAGTTTCATATTTGATACATTTGAAAGCGCCAATGTAGTAAATTTCCTCCTATTTCAGGTACAGGGAACCAATCAAGTTCGAAATTCCCTTCGAAAAAGTTTTAGGCATTTTCGCGCTTTCCAACTGATCCCCTACAGCACAAATGCAAACTCAGCTCCTAAAAAATGGGTTAGAATGAAATAGGAGGAAATGTTACAGACAGGTGCTTTCAAATGTAGGAAATACGAAAACTTGCCTTCCCACAGAAATTTCTTTGCCAGATGCCCCCTTTAACGCGGCCCTGGTGGTAGTTGGGCCGTTTCTCGCCATCTCCGTCCTCAACACCTGGCTCATTCTCGTGCTCAGGAGCCAAAGAAGGCAGATGCTGGCGGCTTCCGACTCTCAAAAGCAGCAAATCGCTCGACGCACCGCAGCCGACAGCGCCGATCGTAAAGTTTCCATGATGGTCGTGGCCATCGTCACCTCGTTCACCTGCAGCAACTTGCCGAGCGCCGCCGTTTTTGTGTATCATCTGGCGAAAGGCTTACGCGCCAACATGTCCCTGGCCTTCTTCGCCCTGGCCAGCGTCTCCAACAGTCTGGTAGTGACGGGAAAAGTTCTTAAAGGGGGGATCCGGCAAAAAATTAGCATGGAGGAGTCAAGTGTCATATTTTACATTTGAAGGCACCTACATACGTAAAATTTGCTCCTCTTTTGATCTAACCCCATATTTTGTCGCCGATTTTGCCTCTGTGATGGAGGGAACCACTTAGAAAGGGGATTTCACAACATGTTGGCTTATTTCTCGCATGCTAACTGGCCCCCTACTTCACAGAGGCAAAATCGGCTGCTTAAACATGGGGTTAGATCGAAAGAGGAGCAAATTTACATAGGTACGTGCTTTCAAATGTAAGAAAATCGAAATTTGCCTCCCCATTAAAACTTTCTTGCCAGATTCCCCCTTTACCTTCATTCTCTACTGCGCCGCCAGCAATCATTTCCGCCGTCAGCTCCTGCAATTTCTGTGCGGAAAAGTGCGAGTGAAGCTACGGCGCAGCTTCCTGCTCAGCGGCAGAGGCGACAACGCGGCGGCGGGCACGGGCGCGGGCGGAAATTTGCTAGGGGTCGGACGCCAATACAACCCGGGCAGCACCACGCTACAAACCGGTCTCAGCACCCCAGACACAAGAAGAGAGAGCATTCCGATGCGAACGCGTAGTCCCACGCCAACCAAAGCTCAGCAGCACAAGCAGAGCAACAACATCGACGATCATAATAATAGCAACCATCATCAACTATTAACGGCGCTGCCGCCAAGAGCTCACAGCGACAGCATTCAACGCAGCAGTAGTGAGCATGACCACAGTAACACTAGAGACGAGCAGCGTTCTTTGCTTACCGATGCACCCGCTGACACAGATGCGCAGGCCAGTCAGACAGAAGTCGACCGTCCGACGGAAGAGGCAGAGCGATGTGGGCGTAGGTCGTGAGTTTGTCGTCGTAGGACATCGGGGCTACTGGAACCACCTACAATTACAATGTACTGTACGTAAGCACAATAGGAGACCAACACTGCACGAATACGACTGGATAAAATAAAACATTGCTGAGCTGTCTGTCCAAACCAGAGATGTCTACCGGCTGTCTTACCATGATCAAAAGGGGAACTTGTGTGCAATTGAGCTCATCCAGGTGTGTAGTTGAGTGGTTAGGGCGCTCGCCTGGAACGCGAGAGGTCCAGAGTTCGATTCCACCTGCTTGCACATCTGGCAAATTTTCCTTCTCACAAAAGAAAAACCGGCCGCAACTCTTACTTCGGCAGACTGACGTCAGAGGCTGGGCCTCCCTCCCCTCCCCTCCCACCTGACGTAATTTGTGCATGATCCCTACTTACCGGATCGGCGAACTCGGTGGGTCGGGCGCAATCGTTAAAGAGCGGATCCGCTCGATCCGAGAACAGGTGCAGACAACCGGCGCCGTCGCCCAGAGCCATGGACTGTTTGCTGGGCGAAATGTCCACGCAGTACACGCCGCTGCCCTGCGTATCCACCTGGAAGGGAAAGCCGGCGATTTCGCCGATTTCGAAGATCTGAAATTCTCCCGCCTAAAGAAAAAACAAACAGAAGAGCTAGATTTCAGTAGCCCAATTCCTACACAATGCACATAAGTACGTACATATACGTAAGAAGTGATAGATTTCCATAGGGAGAATCCTAGGGAATAAAATGGAGAGCCCTATGGGAGTGCAGTGCATGAAATTTGGTAAATGTAGTACCAATGAGGTAGACATGTATTATACTGTGTTGTGCACACAATACATTGGCATGCCTGTGCTATGCAGAATCATTCGCATACGAGGTTCAAGATACGTACGTACTGTATGTATACGCGTATAAATATGTCCATTTTGCGGCCGGTAAAATAAAATAATACTGATGGAAAATAGAACGCTTTGGAGCAGAAAGTGCCTGCATAGTAATACAATAGTAGTACCTGACCTACGTACGTGCAGTGCGTATAATCAAGACTGTGGTAACACGAGGAATGCATACATATACTGTACATACATACCCCGGAGACAACCAGGAGACGTCGATCCGAATAAGTGGGCAGGAAGCGACAGAACGCCGGACTCATGCTGAGCGGAATGGGCGGCTGAGCGCGCAACATCCGCAAATCGTACAGCATCAAAAAGCGATCCGACTGCATCTGGCCCATCCTACCCAAGCAGATAACACATACACAGTATATACGTATACAAGTACGCATGGATGGTAGATAGATATATGTATCTCATAAGTAGGGTAACCTAAGCTTCAGGGCTGCATATCTCAGCAGCCAATTGACCGATTGAGACAAATATGATATCAATTGATTCATTGAACCCTCCTCTTTCAAAGGAGCTATTTGGATCATCATTTGCTGAAACAGCAAGTTAACAGGAGCTTAGGTGGCCGAGTTTACCCCGTAGCCGGGTTTACCCCATAGTACCTAACTCAATACGAAGCTGTCAGTTCTTTGCCGAAAATCGGAAGTTAGCGGCAAATGCAAACGAAGCTGATGCTTGTAGTAAAGCAAAAGCAAAGTTGCCTCAGTGGTAAGTGGTAAAGTAATGGTAACTTGCCTCAGTGAGAACCCGCAAGTGACCAACTTGTATCCGCACACGTCCACGTCTGACAAAGAGCCTTGATGTGCCTCCAAAGCGTGCTGAGATTCGAAAGAGGACGGACTTCGCAGCGTCACCTATCGTATGCAGTACATACATCAACACTTACGCAGTACAAGGGACGCTACACTATACACATATAAAAATTACGGCTTCACCAGTAAACTTTAGATTACGTACCTTTCCAGTAGTGCCTCCACAAACCAGGTACTGATCATTCGCTCGCAAAATGGCTGTGTCCTCTTCATTTATGCGAGCCTGTCAAACAAACGTCACAGTAGATAGTACAAAGGCTACATCCCTCTCCAAAAAGCATGCGACGTAAAACACAAACACGTGCATAGCTTACCACTCGCACTTCCTGCAAAGTATTGATGTCGAGTTGAAGCAGTGTTTTCTGCAAGCCGCCCAGTGTCACGTTGAATCCAGAGGAGAAGTGCATGCATTGCAGATCTTCGAAGTTCTTCGACCTACCCATAATACACAACAAAGTTTCACCCTCACTCCAATCACTTCCAACACCGCTTTGAGCGCAGCAGTACACAAGTAACGCAATCCAAAGGGCGGGAGAAAAGCTTTGTGACCAATATATTCCCGTTCCTACACATACAAGTCAAGCTAGCTGTAGCTACATACTGTACGTACGTACATGTAGTTGAAGATGCACATGCCAGTGCGTCTGTTAGCCTTGAGCGCCAGTTGCGAAAGCGCAAAGAGTCCTGCGTCGTTGGTGGCCAGCTGTCGGACTTCGGGTTGGGCCGACGCGCGCGGAACAACTTGAAAACTCGTGTATTTCTCCAGGCTGGTGCCGTGATAAGACGTGACGTGACCCTAACAAGACCAGTAAACAATCGGGTGAGTTCGTTATTTATTACCACAGACCGCACATGGAGGCAATACACCTTCCGCTGAAGGCATGTTGAAGCCGAAGGTACATATTATATTGAAGACACTACGTACCGCACAAAGGAATCATTGTTGTCTATAAGTCGCCCAACTGCTTGTCGGTTTGTTGACAACAAACATGGGGATTGTCGGTTTAGTCTCGTAATGACAACAGCCAAACAACAGTTGAGCGACTTGTTGACAACATTGACGCCCTGGTACGGTATGTGTTAACTCACCCCGGAGTTTCCAGTCCACAGGAGCTCCTCCTGCTCGTCAAAGGTCAGCGATGAAACACCGAAACTGCCAGCACCGTCAGTCGCAACACTGTTCAAATGCGCAAACGTCCCCTCCGGTATCAGCATCTCCTCCTTCCAAACAAAACAATCATCACACCAATTCTTCCTTACATTACTGTTTTGAATAGGACGGTATTGTGGGGTAATGGCTCAGTCACAGTGGAAGGAAATGTGTTCGGCGTAAAGGGTGTCCATGCATTTTTTTCGAGCCACGGACACGCCAAGCTAGCGCCCGGCGCATGTATCCAATGTGAATGAGCCCTTATGCTGCGTTCACCAGACGTCCGTACGTATATAAGTACGGATTTACGGACGTCTGGTGAACGCGGCACTACACCAGGCTATCGATAGTAAGAAGCAAAGCCAAAACAAGGCCACCCAAAAAGCCTTCTGCCCATTTGTGCCCAGAGCTGGCTCTGCCGTTCACAATAACTTTCCATCGTTGCTGCTAACCATTGTTTGTATATTTTCCAAGATGGAAAATATATGGGGACGCGGGGGAACAAACTGACTGTGTTATTTGCATGCAGGATATGACTCGACTCAAAAATATGTTGTTCATTACAGACATTTTGTTTGACACGTTCAAAAAACTGTCGTGATTGCATTTCTAGTCCAGGATTTTGTACCTACCTCCTTTGTACCTCGCGTCAGCTGTCATATGCACAAAACTTTTGCAGTCTCTGTCATTTCGCGTATGTACGTACGTATGTACATACCTAGTACTTGCACTCTTTTCTGCAACCTTTTCGAGAATAATAGTACAAAACAAAACCCAAATTGTACAAACATGCAAGGCTACGTAAAAAAGCGTGCAATGACCAAGAAAGAGCTTAAGTCTCTCTCAGGTTTAGGTTGTGGCTTTAACTAAATTATTCTCATCAATCTCTTTGCTTATTCTGCCTTTAGCGCCCTTTCTTCACTAAGACGAGCGCAGGCAAGCTGCTGTACTGTACTGTACATATGTAGCACAGCATAATAGCATAGGAAGCCTTTATGATGCGTACGTACTACGTAGCTACGTAGTAGACGTGCATGCATAAGTATGAACAACTCGCGAATATCATAATGTATTCTGCCTTCCGCGACAATAGTGAATAAAAAGTGCGCGCCAAGAAATCGGCTTACAGGTGACCAGCTAGCTTTATAATAGCATGCACCTATTGGGCTGATTTGTTACACGGATGTACAGTATGTACTATGTACGTATCTCAGTGCATATGCACTCGGATCAAAATAAAGGCGTGACTGGGTCCTAAAACACAGTGTGGTCTGTACAGATTTCTTTTCACAAACTGAGTAATACGGAAATAACACTAGACCGCAGACCTATGAGTTGATCATGTCATTACTGAATAGAAAAACGCGCGGTAAGGCTAAAGCTTTACAAACCGGCCCAGGCATCCATTAAAGATCTTGCACACGACTGCCAGTACTCTGGAATGCGGCTGTGGGTTGATTTGATACGTAGTTATATCATTCAGTGCATACACATACAGTACTGACGTTGGGGTGGAAAAAGAGACCGACGGACAGACAGACATTCCGGTTGACTGTGATAAACTTTTTTCCTCACCGCTATCTTGAATGGGGACGGCGTCTGCGCGCGTCCCCAAAAAGCACCCAGCTACCTACCTGCAGCCCCATATCGGCTCCCGACTCCTCCATACCCAGACTGCCATTCACCAACATTTCAGCCCCACTGGTTGAGTCCATGTGCTGTGGCGGCGGTGGCTCCATTCCTCCTACAAACTTACTCTACCTAAACTAAACACTTCCTAAGCTCACTCTCACTCTACCTATACAACATAGCAAAAATCAACAAGGCATCGAATGTGGTCAATTCCACGATTAGCCATCATCAATCAACGAGCATAGCCAAGCATCAACAATTTTTTCCCGTCGCCACGAAGGGCACACAAACCCAACTCTCAAAAACTCTGTTCATTCATACATTCAAAATCACATCACAGCTTCCTTCTCTTCTTGCCCTTTCGGCCTTTGCCCGCTCCTTTCTTCGCTCCATGAATGAGGTGCTTGAATTTGCCTTTCTCTTTCGCTCTCTTCCTCGCATTCAATGCCTTGGGATCCAAAGGCAGATAGGCGTAGGGTTCCAGTCTCTGTCCTTTCTTCTTCGCATCCCCGCCCGCCTTCTTTTCCTTCTTCATCTTCTTCGCTTCTTCCTTCAACTCTCGATGAATTCCCGTGCCTCCTGGCGCGTATCTGGCGACCGTAGAGCCAGCTTCACTGAACGGCAGTGGCTCCTGCTCATCCGTCTTCTTTCTTCGCTTTCTACCTCCGAGCACACTCTCTTCATATATGGAAACGGAGCCTGTCTTTCTTCTCCTTTTGAGATGCAATTCTTCCAAACCCTCTTCCCCCTCTGCTTCCTTCTTCGTCTCTTCCTCATCCCCTTCTTTGTCTTGCAAGATGAGCCGACCATCTGTCGCCGTCTTGAACGCCTCCTTTCTTTTCTTTCTCCTCTCTCCCGCTTCAGGCGGCGCCATGCTGAGCTTTGCATCGATATTCGCCGGATCCAATAAATCCGGATTTTCCTCGTCTTCCTTCAACCACACAGGGGCCATCGCACTTTTTCTGCTTCTTCGCGTCGACCTGCTTCTTCTACTCATCACTTCCTCATCCTCCTCCTCTTCCACTTCTTCATCGCTGCTCAGCCCCAGCAAACCCGCTATCGTATCCGGTTGTGTCGTGGTCGTGTACTTATCTACTCCCGATTCTCTGTCATCCTCCCCCTCTTCTCCTCCGTCTTCTTCGTTCACCCCTGCCCCGCTCCGGCGCTTTTTCGCCGCCTCTCTCCGCGCCAGCATCTTCTTGAGGTTATTCACCTGTGCGCGCCATTCTTCCGGCGCCGCTCGCTCCAACAGACCGGCGCCGAATCGCTTCATCATCTTGCGCAAAATCGCTTCGTTTCGTCGCCGCTCCGCCTTTCGAATTTGCGGCGGTTGGCGGAAGAAATCGGGGAGAAACACGTCCAAATACTGGCCTATGGTCATCTCTGGCAGCACGCGGATCAGGGTGTTGAGCAACTCCAGCGCCTCTCTCACTTCTGCACGTACGCCAGAGCGCATTTTCGAGCGCGCCTCCCTGATCAGAAAGCTGATAGTGTCCGGGCTCAGGTGGGCCTTGAATTCCGAGGCCAGAAGGCGGTAGGAAAGGAACAGGGGGCGGATTGCATTTCGGAGCTCGGCGGAGCAGGTCTGCAAACTGTGAAACACATGGTCCAAACCTTCACAATTTACTGCCAATTTCCTTTCTTCTTTTTCCTCATCTTCTTCCTCTTCGAAACCTTTCCTGCCAAAATTCTCCACCAATCCTTGCGCGCATCTCAGCAAGCCCCTGGCGGCTGCGCGCTTCGTATTCGCGTTGGACGCCGTCAAAGAGGCGAGCAATTCCGGGAAAAGAGCCTCTTCCAACCCGACGGCTTCTTCAATATTTCCTTCCTTCACCAGCGCAGCAAACTTCTCATCCTGCCGCAACAAGCAGAGCAGTCCGTCCATAAATTTTAGCCTGTGCGTCTGCGCAGAGCTGGTGGATGCGCAGTGTCTCGCACGCAGCAGACGGCACAAGTCGGCGAGATGAGCCAGAAAAAATTGCTTCGATTCCTCTGTGCCCAGCTTGACAGCAGCTTCTAGGAACTGGTACGCCTTCTTCTGCATTCTGCGCTCTTCGCCACCTCCAGTTGGTGGCAGAATATTCTCCAAATATGGCTGCATCAGGTGCAGAACTTGGGAAAAGTCATCTCTTTTCACGTGCACGGCCAGGATAATGAGCAAGTCGATCAATTTCGCCATCTTCCTCGCATCCGTCGTATTTTCCAGCATTTCCCGCGCTCTGCCCGCGTAATTACTCGCCGCATCAGGTGTGGCGAGAGCGAGAAAGCGACGAATGGTAGACAACGCCGCGCAACTCACACCCGCGGGCGCGTTTTCCGCAGTAAAAATGTTCAGCAGAATCGGCAGGAAATTACCGGCAAAGGAGGCCAATTCTGTCGAGTAGGCCGGATCTTCTTGCTTGGAACAGAATCGAATCAGATAGCGCAGGGCTGCCATAAGCTTCAGGTGCAGTTCCGGGCGTTCCGTGAGTGCCACGCCGAACAGCTTTGCGCACTTTGCAAAACTAGGCAGGAAATCGGAGGGGGCGCGACAGAGGACGGGCAGCAAATCCCAGATCTGCTCCTCCACTACCCGATACACGGCCAAAAGCGCCTTCTCCTGTCCGCCTCCACCTCCTTCCGTCCCCGCTTCCCAGGCTTGCAGGCGACGATGCAAGCGCAACGCCAATGGCAGGAAGTAATCGTGGAAGAAAAACAGCAACTCTCCGCCCTCCAGGTGTTTGCGAATGAGCGGCAGAAGCCAGGAGCGCCTGAAATCCAAAGGCAGTCCCGTCGGCGTATCAGGATTCAGGCCCAGCGGTAGGGCCGCGAGGGTGGGCCTAAGGCCGACGAAACGGACGGCCGAGCCAACCGCCGCCTCCAAGGCATCTTTGGCGTCCAAAGCGGCCGTTTCCGCTTCCCTCAACTCCGCTACCGCCAACAGGAACCTGCGGAAGGAAGGCAGATTTGAGGCCCGCTCTCCAAGGGCCTGAAAAAAGGCCCGTCCCACTTCCAAGGCCGCAGGCCAACTGGCGAAAGATTGCAGAGAGAAACAGGCGGTTAGGGAGGATAGGCATTTCTCCAGGCAGTCCCTCCAGGCGGCCGCGCTTCCGTTTTCGCTTTTGGTTGCAGCAGATGGGACGCAAGATTGCAGCAGGCGGACGCAAACCTCCTTTGCCAAAGCACGATTGGAGGAGTGGCCTGAAGTTTTCAGGCTTGTCACGGCAGCCTCGAAGATGTGGGAGAGGTAGGCGGAACAGGTGATCGGGTCGGACAGAAAGAGACAGATGTGAGCTTCGCACATCACCTAAAAAGCAATTACAATAATGTACTGTGGGACACTGTACTCCTGAGGCCAGATGGAAATTCGGGTCGTCTCTACTTATCTGCATAAGCAGCGGCCTATGCAACCTTCAGAGAAAGTAAATTGTCTGGCATGTGAACGGAGCGGTAAGTAGAGTTGGCCCGAATAATACCGCGTTCATCATAAGTCCGACGTATCTAAAGTACAAATTATAATTCTGGGACCCATGCATTATTTATCTCGAGAACTACGCGACGTAGAGCAAAGCGGTCAAAACTTCCACAAATAACTTTAGCTCGCCTCTCCAATAAAAAAAGATCTCGCCGATTTCCTTCAGCACTGAAATCGTGTCACCATTTGGCAGACGCTAAACCACGCAAACCACGACCCTGTACACCCGATGCCCATTTTTATTGTTTTCATCATGTATGCATATTTCTACCACTTTTGATTTTTCGGGCGTTTGCGAGGTTTAGAATTGCCCAATGGTCCACGCCCAATTTGCCGATTTTAGTACTGAAGGAAATCGGCGAGATCTCGACACTGAGAGCAGATAGAATCAAACGGTTTTTTTATTGGAGAGGCGAGCTAAAGTTATCCGTGGAAGTTTTGACCGCTTTGCTCTACGTCGCGTAGTTCTCGAGATAAATAATGCATGGGTCCCAGAATTATAATTCGTACTTTAGGAGTAGCTACATGGCACCACAAACAACCATGCACTCCTAGATACGCCGGACGTATTGTTGTGAGTGAACGCGGCAAGTTCCTGCACTGTCATACACTGTGCACATACGTACACATATGTACGTACCTGCAACCACAGGCCAGTTTGCGTTTCGTCCGCCGCCGGTGGCTGAAAATCGCGCAGCGCCAGTACGATCTGTGCGTTGAGTTTGGGCGGCAGAGAGCCTCGTGGATGCGGGCGCAGGAAGAAGGCGCGACGCAGCGTGGACAGGCAGCCTACAGTCACCGCCGCCTCCGCTACCGTCATCAGCTTAAGCAGCAGCTCGGCGGCGGATTTGAACGCGTCCGCGGGAAACGTGTGCAGGCATCGCTCCAACACGGATAGGGTGGCTAGCGTTGATCGGGCGCCTGGAAAAATCAAGAAATAACTCCAAGAAGTTGTAATAAATAAGGATTTGTGTAGGGTACTATGGGGTTAATCCGGCCACCTAAGCTCCTTTGAACTTGCTGTTTCTTTTATGATGAATCAAATAGCTCATTTGAAAGAGGAGAGTTTTTTAATGGGATCGATTCATTGAACATTTGTGTCAATCGGTTCAATGATTGCTGAGTTATGCAGCCCTGAAACTTGGTGCCCTTTTCCCATGGCCGGTTTACCCCATAGTACCCTCTATGACACTAAGTTTATTGACGTGAAATAGGAAATCCTAACCTTTTCCACGTCCACCGCTTTTCTCAATCTGTTTCGTGCAAAACTGCGCCACAAGTTTCGCTGGACGCTGTTGTTCTCCTTTCGTTTCCTTCTCCTCTTTCTCCTTCGTCTCCTTCTCAGCCGCCTGCTCCAAAATATAGACCACGGCCGATTTGGCGGCCTTTCGGACTCGCGGATGCTGCGAATTGAGCGCCAAAGAGATTACAGCTTCCAGCAGTTTGCACGTGGACGCGGAGAACCAGGCCACGGGTTCCTGACAGGCCAACAGCAAGCCGAGACACGTGACCAGGTAGCGCAGGAGATATCGCGTCGTTTCCTCGTCCTCTTTTTGTTCAGCGGCCTGACCCAAGGTGGTGTAGAGAATTTTGGACGCCTCCGGGAATCGAGCCCGCAGTACTTCCGGCCGCAGACGGCGCATCACCAGACTGAGCAGGTAGGCGGCGGCCGCTTTCTGACGCCGGCGGCGCCCACTGTCACCCGCCACGCGGCCCGGCGTCTCCAGAAGCGTCAAAAGGACGGCGAAATACTCCGCCTCCGACTCCTCGCCACCGGCGGCCTGAATGGTGGCGGTTACACCAGCCAGTACGGCCAGAATTTCGCCTTGTAAGCTTGATCCAGACCTGAAGAAAGCACTTACTGAGGGTAAAATGGTGCTGTGCTGATGCTGATGGTGTTGTGGGGTAAAATTGTACTGTAGTGTAGGGTACTGTGGGGTAAACCCGGCAATGGGAAATCCGGCCACCAACGTTTCAGGGCTGCATATTTCAGCAACCAATGGACCGATTGAGAGTTTCGCGTTTCAAACGAGTTATTTGGTTCGCCAACGGATGAAACAGCAAGTTCAAAGGAGAGGTGGCCGGGTTTATCCCATGGCCGGGTTTTCCCACAGCAGTCTACACCAAACCTTTCTCAGTCCAGAGCTCCAGACATTACAACCCAATTATGCAATGTGTTTACATCTTATGCATGATAAACAAACTGTTGTGGATAGCGAGAATATAAAAAGGTGTCCGACTTTCCCCCACATTACCCTAAACTGCACAGCGAGTAATGCACACAGAGCATCTTTGGTGGTGGCAGGGTACTATGGGGTAAACCCGGCCATAGAAAAATCCGGTCACCTAAGTTTCAGGGCTGCATATCACAGCAACCAATGGACCGAATGAGACACATATGCTATCAACCGATTCCTTGCTTGAACTCTCCTCTTTCAAACGAGCTATTTGATGAGTCAATTGTTGAAACAACATGTTCAAAGGAGCTTAGGTGGCCGAGTTTACCCCATAGTATCCTAGTACCCTAATACCGTAGCTTACTTCCACTGTCGATGAACTTTGTCAAAGGTGGGATTGCTGCAATTCGTGAAGCTGGTGAGGCGAGAGCGCTGAGTACTAGCCGCAGCACTGCTCCCTCCATCTCCTTCCTCAATTCCTAATCGACCCACGTCCTCGGTTATGGCGTCAACCTACACACACTAAGCCTACGTGCGTATTGCAGGGACACGTTCTAGTATCAATAGGGGCAGATATCAGGCAGACTAATCTACCGAGCTCGTCGGCTTGTATTGCATGTAGGATCCACGCTGGTCGTAGGCTGCTTAGTCACTCACTATATCCTTCACCACGCAAGAATGACGAGCTCGATTAAGGCAAATTGGCCTGTCTGATGTCAGCTAATCTGCTACACAAATCTCAGAAATCAGGCAAAAAATATGTCGTATGCTCTCTTGATAAAACGTACATTGTGTGCTGGCATACCAGTAGGGCGCTACACACGTGCTCCGAGCGAGTTAGTTCCGAATTCGGAGGGTAACTCGGCTGTTCACACGGACGTTTGGAAAAACGAAGCGACTTCGACGAACTCGGAGATTTTACATGTTGAAGCATAGTTAGCGCTCCGAATTTATTCGGAGTTCACGTGTGTGGCGCCCCACTGTATGTACTGTAGCTTACAATAGCTTTCGGTGTTTCTGGTTCAGGCTCCTCTCTTCCCAACAGCACGCTTGCACCATATCTATGCGCTCGATACGTTGGGTTGGAGTCGCTGCTGTGTCCCTTCTTCCACCTCTTCTCCTTCCCTCCCTTCTTGGTCTTCAAGCGCTTACGGATTCGAACTTTCTTCCCAGATTTCTCAACTCTCATCTGCTCAACATACGGAGTGCGAAATTTACACTCGAAATAACCAACACCGTATGGTGCTCAGGCAATATGAAGTACGCAACGTACATCCACGGATAAGAGCAAGATAAAATCAATTCAGATATTGGCTGGATTGGTCGAAACCACTCAATTCAAAGATAAAAACATCACATCAGCAACAAACTATTTACTGTTTCGTACGTACGTCAACGAACGCTAATCATGTACGGCCATCACGATAACAAAGAACACATACCACAGAAACCGACAAAAGCAAACAAAATCCCCTCACATGCATGCATTACCGAAGACAAAACAACAGCACCAACTTTTCTCACACGTCGCATATCAATATTTTGTCCCCATTCTGAGCAAAAAATAACATCGGACTGCGAGGTTTCATAAACACACACCAACTGTTTATCGTAGTACGTACGTATTGAATTACTCTTACCATAGTTAGCTATAAATAACCGTACTTCATTATCACCGTCCATACATGTCACACGTTTACTTCTTCACGCAGTTGCATCTTTCATTCCTCCCTGGGCACAGATTCCTCGCTCCGCTCAGCTGACAAAGATTCGCCAACCTATAGCAAATAATACAAACTTACAGCACACGAAACCGTATCATTCGTCATATCATCAAGAATACATAAGAGAAGTCATATTATCCAAATCTGCACTCTGTAGGCAAAAGAGTGCTTTACCTCCTGTTCTTCAGTGCTCGCATCTTGCTCTCCATTTTCTTCCTTCGCTTCTTCGCCTTAAAAAAACCATTTACACATGCAAAACGCTCATGTAGGGACACGAGTACGAAGTCGTATGTAATGTGTACGTAAACACAATTCGATTCCGTCGAAAACAACACAACGAAGGGTGCTGTGGGGTAAACCCGGACATGGGGTAAAACCGGACACCTAGCACATCTCAGCAACCATACGACCGATTGAGACAAGTGTTCTACCAAATCGATTCCTTGAACTCTCCTCTTTCAAATGAGCTACCACGTTCCTCATTTGCTGAAGCGGCAAGTTCAGAAAAGCTTAGGTGTCCGGGTCTACCCCACAGTACCCTACCTTCCTCTTTCAAATGAGCTACCATGTTCATCATTTGCTGAATAGGCAAGTTCAAAAAAGCTTTGCTTAGGTGTCCGGGTTTACCCCACAGTACCCTACCTTCCTCCCCCTCCTCCTCTTCCAGTTCCTCCTCCTGCAGGTCCACCGTGTACACGGCCGTCGCTCCATCGAACGCGAGGAAGGTAGCCTTGAGGTCGTCGGCGGCCGCCGCCTTCTCCGTCCACTCCCTGCGCTGCTCCGGCGTCCAGTCTTCCCCCCGGCCACCCGCCTCCTCCTTCGGAGTCACGGCGGCCAGACGACAGCGGACGCAGAGACGGGGAAGCGCCAGAACGCCGCCGGTGGATGGGGGCAGAACCGGCAGCTGGTACACCTCGCCCTTGGCCTTGCGCTCGCTGTTGCCGTAGTCCAGAAAGTGGACGCCCGCGCGTTCTCCTCCCTCCTCTACCGACACCACTTCGCACCGGAAGTAGGCGTCCTCGTACTCCGCCAGGCCCACGCTGCCGATCTGCATGGAAAAACGGAAAAAACTGTATTCATCTCATGTTTTAACCAGCTCCGTAATGCTCTGACCCGCAAGGCCCGCGGGTCACCCTCGAGTGGAAACGAAAAAAGCGCTCAGCGGAAAAAGAGAAAATTATCGATTTATTGACTATTGATTACTGACCCGCGGGTGACCCGCGGGCCCTGCGGGTCAGAGCATTACGGAGCTGGTTAACACATACCCCGAGGTGTCATTGTTGACAACACGAAACAGATTTGTTGTCCGTTTATATATGGGGTTGTCAGTTTGTTGTCCGTATTTTGGTTCGTTGTCGGTTTGTAGTCCGTTTTGTTGACCGTTCCGACAACACCCATATATAAACGAACACCACACCGACACCACACACAGAAAACTGAGAAGATTGATGTTTCACCAAGTTAATTTATGGTATCAATTATGTGAATGCAATAGACTGTAGTTGCCCTGGCGTGGCAAGTTGTTTTTGACTATTGATTTTTTTTACCAATTTTTGTAGACGCTATGTTTAGCTTAGCGTCACAAACTGATACGTAGGCTACATACGTAGTTCGCATTTATCCAACTTTCAACGGGCGGGTGTTCGTGTGCTTTTCTGAATGTGCAGCTTTGCAGTAGTTGTACTAATATCGAACTTTTACTAATCTACTTTGCAAATCTTGTATATTTGCTTTGCCAATGTTTGTAGATGCCATATTTAGAATAGGGTCACAGCATGTCCATTCGCTTTAGCAAACAAAAGTCTGCCGGTAATGGTCATGCAATGTGTGGTTTGTTTTGCTTTAACTGGGCGAATCATTCCAGCCAAATCTTATGAACATTTCTCGTATCTAACTAACTTTAATAGGGCGTGTTCTCGCGTGTTTATCATGCAGTCATCAGTACCAGAAATGTATACTATTATAGGAAGTTGGAATAAATAGGTGGAGCGTTCCGTACAAAAACATCACACAGTGACCAAAGGATTCCACAGGTACGGAATCCGTGGTGTGGAAGTTGCCTTCCAATGGTGTGGAAGAACGCATTCCACGGGTGTGGAATCCGCAAAGGATTCTGCAGGACAACCCTACTTTGTCGCTGTAATGTTTTGTATGGAAACGCTTCACCTATTTTTCCCCCTACCTATAATACATAGATACATTCCTGTCATTACCTTCAACTCTTTCAGCGGCGTCAATCCGGCCTCCACCGCTTCTCTCACCGCGTCCGTCATCTGCTCTTCTTCCTCCTCCCAGTCGGCGAGCAGCAGGTAGAATTCCTCCGGTCCCTCGTCCGCGTACTGCATCTTAACCGGCACCGGTTCCACCGTAGACAGCGGCATCTCGCGACGAGCGATCTTAATCTCCTCCTCCACCGCTTCTTCCGTCGTCGTCTTCTGCTCTTCCGCTTCTTTCTCTTCCTCTTCCTTCTCTTCCTCGCCGCTCTCGGCCGCGACTTCCGTCGGTTTCTCTGCAGAACAAAACAATGCGAGCAGCACATCCTACCATGGATCGTGATTCGGGAAATAACCGGATGGGTTTGTAGACGTCTGTTTTGTGATGGACCTACATGTACAAAATATGGCGAATGCGTGGACACCTTCTAAATAAGTGGATCGTACTTTGGCGCTGAAATGGTCCACTTATTTTGAAGGTGTCCACGCTTTCGCCATACTTTGTACAGTGGCGTCGGTGGACCGCTGCTGTGTAGGCTCATCACAAAACAAAACAGACGTCAACAAACCCATCAGGCATTTCCCGAATCGGAGTACTCACAGCGACAATAGTGCGCTACACATGCGGTGAGTTTGAACTTCGAGTTCTATTTTGTGCCCAGAGCATTCGCACTTGCTCCCATGGTACAAATCTTTTTCACGTGTTCACACATGGTGAGTTTCAAACCCCGGTGAATTCACCGGCCTATTTATGCTTTTCATCACATACTTCCGGGGAATTCCCCGGCAGTTTACTCACCACGTGTGTGGCGCACTAATGGTACATGGTAATACGTATGCACAGCACACAAACATGGACGTACAGGAGGAAAGCGTGCGGGAAAATTCGGGCCAGACCCTTTAGTTCAAAGGTTGAAAAGTTACTCCAGCTATTTATGCACTATTCTCTGAAGATTGCCCAATAGTTACCATAATTCGCCGGTCTCTGCTGCTAAACGAAAATAGGGGTCGCTTAATTTACCCTTGGCCCGAATTACCCCATACTAGTCGAGAAGGAAAATTTGCCAGATGTGCTAGGGAATCGAACCCCGGACCTCTCGCGCTCCAGGCGAGCGCCTTAACCATTTGACTACACACCCGGATGACCTCGGTCACACAATTTCCTGTACAATAATCGTACCAGCGTCCGCGGGGCTCTCCAGTTCAGATTCCGTCGTATCCGCTTCACCCGTTTCCACCTGACTCGGCTCCTGCTCCGATTTCTCCTCCTCCTCTTCCTCGCCTGCCTCCTCTGTCACCTCTGAACACAGAGTCAGAACTGTACAACCGCATCAAAAAATACAATCTAATGAATCATTGGGGCGCCATAGCGGCCAGGCTATAGCCTGCCGGCACAAAAAACTCACACCTTTGCTCGTGTCGTCTTCTTTGGAGTCGGCTTTTTGCATCATTCGCGTCAGATCCGCTTCTTCATCTCCGAGGAACAGGGCCATTTCGTACACGACGCCATCCGTCTCCTCAGTTTTCAGCACCTTTGCCTTCACCTACAATAACGACATATGTAGGTCCATTGCATTCAATTTCATACAGTTATAGTTTCCCACTCCATTTCCGTCCATTCCTTTTCTACGCTACATACATAGCACATAGCCTAGCCTACAACAAGTATGAAGAAGTACATACCGTATTTTTGGGTGTATATCCCCCCCTATTGTATATCCCCCCCTAGTGTATAACCCCCCATTGGCAAAACATAAATTTTGTCCTTTGTATATCCCCCCCTGGTGTATAACCCCCATGTACTGGAAGGTACCTGAACTACCTATGTAGCTGGTCCTATGCTAGCTATAGCTACTCCTACACCATGCTGCTATGCCTGTAGGCTTAGCTGAGTATGTCTTGTACTAGAATAACCCTGTTTTAACCGCGATTATGCCCTAAAACACATACTTTTGACCTCAAAAACATGCCTCTACACACCTCTCAAAACATAAATTTTGTCCTATGTATATCCCCACCCATTGTATATCCCCCCTAGTGTATAACCCCCCATTGGACCTCTCAATTTTTGTATACCCCCATGGGGCTATACACCCAAAAATACGGTACATATTCTGGACATAGGTAGGTACATACTATACCGGCTGAGCATAGCCTACACCTTATTTTACATACATATGCCCTGGCTGAGCATGTACATTCATCACTCACACAACTGTACGTTCAAACTAGCACAAATGAAAATACGCAGTAAATAAATAAACAAATAACTAACTACCTTGATTTCATCCGCCATTTTCTCCTTCCACATCTCCAGGGCGGCTGCGCTCCATTCCTCCTTCTCTCCTTCTCCGCCGGTAGTAAGTCGGCAGCGCAGACAGAGACGGGGCAGGGCCAACACCCGCGCCTCGTCCACCACCACCTGAAAGATCTCCTTCTGCAGCTTCTCCTCCCGGTTGCCGTAGTCCACAAACTGCACCGTCGCGTTGTCGTCCTTCACCACCGATGTCACTTCGCAGCGGAAGAACTCGCCTTCGAACTCCGCTATGCCCGCCGCCCCAACCTACAATGCAATGTACAGTACATAACGGACGTACGCACATGACACAACAGAGCATGCATTGCACAGTACATTAGCGCATACATAAAATATTGTACCGCAGCCTGTGCGGTCAATAAAGAGCGTGTACGACGAGCCCAGTGAGGAGGTACAAGAGGGGAAGTTTGAGAAGAGCTGTGCGGTCAGATGGGGACGTGCGTTACATAATAAGTGCGTAATTCCGCGCTGCGCTGCATGTTCGACTCTTGGGTGACGTATTTCATGAATCTCCCCAAAGGCGGCACGTGGCCACAATGCGATTACGTACCTTCAGTTCATCCAGAGGCTTCTTCTCGTCGGCCATGGCTGCTGCCACCGCCTCGCCCACAGCCATCAACTCCGGGTCCCATTCGGCAGGCGTGGCGTAGAAATCGTCGGGTCCGTAGTCCGCGAACACCACCGGCAGCTCAGTCTCCGTCCCCACGGCCAACGGACGACTGTCGTAAGAGGATAGGATCTCCTTCTCTGCAACAAAATACAGAACCAACAACTGGCCGCATGCAAGCAAATAGACGGAAGCAACCATACACACAGCAATACAATCACCGCGCGTACACAAACGTGCACATTACATATCATAAGCCTGTCCACTTCGCTTCAAAAGATAGACGGAAGCCTATTCGCCTTACTCGATAAGAGGCCGCGCTTTCTCAGCCTTCCCGCAGAATAAAGTGCAGTAGTTATCATAAGCGTATCTGTAGTACACCTTACACAAAACGCTTGCAAGAAAAATAAAAGAAAACAAAACGAAAAGTGAGGAAAAAATAGAACAGGATCAAGGACAGGTGAAAGAACGAAGAAAGATGATCGTCTTCTCCTTCAGATTTGAGTATTTCACGTAAGCAATTTACAACAATTGCTAAAAAGACGTAGGTAAATACTGCACGCGCTATTCTGCGGGAAGGTTGAGAAAACGCGTCCTCTTATCGAGTAAGGCGAAGGTACACTATGCAAATTTAGGTTTCATAAAAATCAAGGGGTTCCTAAAAATCTACACTTGCTCTAAAACATGCACAGGGGAGATTAGGCAAACCGAGAATCAATATGTTTCAGCAATTACTATGTCTTGTTTTCTGTACCGCTACCACGTTGGGTCGGCACTTGAGCCGTATAAAAGCTCAGAAAACTGATGTTTCACTGCAATTAGTAACGGACAGCGTCCATGAAATTTAGAACTAGTAGTACAAGAAGTTGCCTTTGGGTTACATAAACCCCAAAACCATGCGATTTAAAAAAAAACAAAATTTTGAAGATGCCACATTAGCGTGGCGTCAAGGAAGCTATCGAAAGAGATAAAAACTTTCATAATCCCTAGTGGATCAGTTCCGAAGACACCGCATACAAATCAGACAGTCGTTGCCCTATCTCATTCAGGCTAGAATAATACATGCTAAAGCCAACTATAGTCTGGCCAGCTAAGAGTTCGCTATGAAACTCAAGTCGTGTTGCGTAAAATTGAAAGACAAATGAATGAGACTTCCGTCCATTTTTCACGCACTCCTATTCTATTCCGCAGGAGTACATGCACACTACACAACAGGACTTGAGTTCCATAATAGCGAACTCACAGTGGCCAGACTATTTACGAGTTGCGGCAACGCGATTGGGTTGATCGATAGCGACCCCGCGTCATTTAGTGAAAGTTTGAAATCGGTATCTGCGGAGTCGTCGACCGTCATTTGTTGTCAATTCTTCTGTTCACCCGTACGCTCCTTTTCCGCTCCCAGATGATTGAACAAGATCGCCGACGCTGCAGACACCGATCCAAACTTTCACTAAATACCGCGAGGTCGCTATCGACCAACCCAATCGCGTTACCGCAACTCGTGCATAACGTACCCTTTTCCTTGGCGTGTCCAGCGTCCATGAGCATCTTCGCCACGTCCTGACCATCGAGAGATAGCGAAACCACGTGCGTGGGCGGCGTCTGCGCCTCGGCGGGAAGGATGGCCGTGATGCGCACCGTCAGTTTCGCCGCTCCTTCTTCGCTCTCCGTCTTCTGCTTCCAGAACGCCATCGCTTCCTTCGTCCAGTCAGTCACCTCTCCCTCCTCCTTCTCCTCTTTCGCCGACGGTTGTACGCCGGCCAGGCGACAGCGCAGGCACAGCGGTTTGGCCTAAAGTAAAACCAGAGTTCTTGGGACCCACGTATTATTTACCTCGAGAACTACGCGACGTAGAGCAAAGCGGTCAAAATTCCACGGATAACTTTAGCTCGCCTCTCCAATAAAAAAAACCGTTTGATTCTATCTGCTCTCAGTGTCGAGATCTCGCCGATTTCCTTCAGCACTGAAATCGTGTCACCATTTGGCAGACGCTAAACCACGCAAACCACGACACCCCACGACCCTGTACGCCCGATGCCCATTTTTATCGTTGTCATCATGTATGCATATTTCTACCACTTTTGATTTTTCGGGCCTTTGCGAGGTTTAGAATTGCCCAATGGTCCACGCCCAATTTGCCGATTTAGTACTGAAGGAAATCGGCGAGATCTCGACACTGAGAGCAGATAGAATCAAACGGTTTTTTTTATTGGAGAGGCGAGCTAAAGTTATCCGTGGAATTTTGACCGCTTTGCTCTACGTCGCGTAGTTCTCGAGATAAATAATACGTGGGTCCCAAGAACTCTGGTCTTACTTAGATAAACAGAAGAGCAGTAAGTATGGTACTGTGGGGTAAACCCGGCCACCTAAGCTTCTTTGAACTTGTTGTTTCAGCAAATGATGAACCAAATGGTTCATTTGAAAGAGGAGAGTTCAAGGAATCGATTGATATAATATTTGTCTCAATCGGTCCACTGGTCGCTAAGATGTGCAGCTCTGGAACTTAGGTGGCCGGATTTTCCCATGGCCGGGTTTATCCCATGGTACCCTACGGGTCTGGTGTGCACAGACTGAGCAAAATCGAAACTCGTTGCGAGGTCAATCAAGTACGCTACGAAAGAGCGTAAAAGAGAACGACCGAAGGAAATATACGGATGCCTCGCTCGCGTATGCATTTACACACTACGACACAAGCCAGAGACTATTGCGAAACTGAGAAAATATGTGCTTCTTGCAGGAAGGACAAGAAAGAGCAACAAAGCGCACACTTAGAGCCCATGTCTTCTGCTGTGCTTGCACCTTGCACGTACTGTACAGAACATGATGTATGTATCCTACTACACAAAATGCGGATACCTGTGAGAGCACCGGCTTGGCAGGGTCCAACTGGTAGATTTCTTTGATCTTCTTCGTCTCCCTGTTGCCGTAGTCGAGAAATTGCACCTCCGCCGCCGTCTCCTCTCCCTCCTCGGAGATCAATCGCAAGACTCGGCAGCGGTAGAAGGCGTCCTCGAATTCGGCCAAGCCCTCAGAGCCCGCCTAAACATCCAAACACATGCAGCAGCATCCACAAGTGAAAGGAATCGAGTACATGTGAAGAAGAAAGTACTACCAAGAATGCATAAGGGTATTAATTGTGACGTGCCGCGTTCCGTATGGCGATAACCGGGCAGAGAAGGGGGGGGGGGGGGGGGGCCCGCCAAATAGGACCGAACGGGAATCGAACCCGCTAGCTACCCTCGGTCGCAGCTGTGGACTTGAAAGCACAGCCCCCCCCCCCCCCCCCCCCTATGCATAGCCCCATATTGGCAAAACATAAAAAATGTCCCATACATAGCCCCCCCCCCCCCCCCCCCCGATGCAACCCCCATATAGGGCCTCTCAATTTATGGGTAAATACGGTAGCGGTTACACACATTCAATTCCAAGCATTCCACACAGTACGGTCCTTCTTGTGACCGAAAATCCGCCTCTAGGGTTGACGCCTACTTTATGAAACCTTGGCAAAATGCCAGCTGCTATGTACCTTGACGACCACCATCGCTTTCTTGTTGCCTGCCGCCTGTTCAACCTCGGCGATCATGTCGTCCGATTCCTCTGTCCAGTCGACGGGGCCGAGGTAGAACTCCGACGGGCCGTAGGCCGCGTAGAGCATCTCCGCTTTCAGCTCATCACCCACGCCGTACTCCACGCGCTTCGCTTTCTTCTAAAACAATGTACATGCATGCACATAGCGTATTCACGAGTTGCGCTAACGCGATTGGGTTGGTCGATACCATAGCGACCCCGCGGTATTTGGAGAAAGGTTGGATCGGTGTCTGCGGGGTCGTCGACGTCATTCGTTGTCAATTCTTCTTTTCACTCGCTCATTCTCCGCTCCCAGATGATTGAACAAGGTCGACGACCCCGCATCTACCGATCAGGGGTCGCTATTGACCAACCCAATCGCGACACCGCAACTCATTTTACCACCCACTGCTTGCGCTGTTACGGAACGCGCCCAGATTATCCGTCTAAACAGTAACCACCGACACCCTTTCCCGTAACAGCGCAAATAGTGGATAAGACCTGTTACAATTTCACCTACGTACAATAGTCTGGCCAGAAAGAGTTTGCCATGGGACTCAAGTCGTCCTGCGTATTTCGCATGTACTTCTGCTAAATACGAGTACACGAAGCATGGACGGAAATCCGCATTTGTGAATCTACTTTACGCAACGCGCCTTGAATGCCATGGCAACTCTTGCTGGCCAGACTATAGTATTACAGCAAGAAATGCCTCCTTTTTATTGTACCTTCAGCTTTTCAACAAAAGCACCTACATACATTATTCACACCTTTTCCTTGACCGTCGGCTGCTCATCCTTCTTCAGCGGGGAAGACGTGGCTTCGGGTTTGACGCTGCCGAAACCCTCAGCTGCGGAAGCAAAAGTGGACGGTTTCGCCTTGTCCTTGTCGTCTTCGTCCTTCGCCCCGGCACTGGATTTGGGCAAGCCGAAGCCACTGGCGCTACCGAAACCGCCGCCTCCACTACTGCCACCGCCGCTACCAAATCCTCCACTGCTACCACCGCTACCAAAACCTCCACTGCTACCACCGCCAAAGCCTCCTCCACTACTTCCACCGCCAAAACCTCCTCCTCCTCCTCCACTTCCACCGAATCCGCCGCTGCTTCCCCCACCTCCGCCAAAGGCGCCACCTCCGCCGCCGCCGAAAGCTCCGCCCCGACCTGTGGAAATATAGTCAACAGTTGCACGTACGTTACGTACAGTATGTATTGGCGTTTCTGTAGGTTTAAAGGGTTATTTGCATCAGGTGCGAAAAAGCCTTCATCACGAGATACTGGTACTTGACTGCCCATAGTAGCCTGCTTTATCTATCAGGAGAAAACAATGAGCTGAATCACCTTCTGTCCTGCCACCGCCGCCTCTTTGGCCAAATCCACCTCCACCTCCGCCTCTGTTGCCGAAACTGCCTCCTCCACCTCCGCGGCCCCCTGAAACATATAGGATACGTACGTACGCCGTATGGTATGTACTGTAAAAAGAAAAATTTTGGGATACTTTGGACAACACTTTCGTCCCAAACTTGCTGCGCTTCCCAAAACTATCCCCGTTTATGCCGCGTTCAGATGAATGAGCGACGTATGACCGAAAAAGTCCATGGATACCCATATACTATTCGGACGTTCGTTCGTCCAACAAACGTTGGCCGTTAAGTCCGCTAATCTGAACGCGGCATTATTTACTACATTCCCGTACTGATGAATTGCATATGCAGCCAAACAAGTGCTCACGAACCTCCGAAACCTCCTCCGCCACCTCCGAATCCACCACCTCCTCCTGCATCCGATCCGTCGCGATCACTGCCGAAGCGTCCTCCGCCTCCTCCTCCTCGACCACCGAATCCTCCTCCTCCGCGATCCCCTCCGAACCCGCCTCTCCCTCCTCCTCGTTCGCCTCCGCCGAATCTACCGCCTCCTCCTTCATTGAAACCGCCACCGCCGCCTCGAGAAAGTCCAAAACTGCCTCCCCCTCCGCCGCGATCACCTAAAACATGCATGCATGTGTGTATGTGCATGTATGTAGTATGTATGTGTGCGCATGCGTATATGCATACGTGTTGGTGATAGGACGTGCAGCTTGCGTGTGTACGCATGCATGCGCCTCCATTACATAGGTCAGCCTAATGGGGGTGTGCAAACAAGAATCTTATTTTTAGAGATACAAAGACTACAGAAATTCGTTGCGGTGCGCATACATTCCTTTGTTCTTGCATTCTGAGGGGTTGGGTGAAAATGGAGGTGTGCAGCAGTGCATGCGCATGCATGCCAAGATGGATTTTTCATTTACCTATAGTCTGGCCAGTAAGAGTTGGCTATGGCATTGAAGGCGCGTTGCGTAAAATAGATTCACAAATGCGAATTTGTCCATGCTTCGTGTACTCCTATTTAGCAGAAATTCATTCATACAAACTACGCAGGACGACTCGAGTCCCATAGCAAACTCTTTCTGGCCAGACTATAGAGACTCGGGCCACCTCGTGACATCTCTAAGGCTTCAACGCAACTGGAGGATACCTAACTGACTGTAAAGTAGGGTACTGTGGGGTAAACCCAGACACCTAGTATATCTCAGCAACCATACGACCGATTGAGACAAGTATTCCACCAATCGATTCCTTGAATTCTCCTCTATCAAATGAGCCACCATGTTCATCATTTGCTGAAGCGGCAAGTTCAGAAGAGCTTAGGTGTCCGGGTTTACCCCACAGTACCCTAATGTTGTACACGTAGCGTACCTCCAGTTCCCTGTCCTCCTCCCCGATCCGAGCCGAATGCGCCGCTTCTGCTTCCCCCTCCGTAGCTGCCTCCCCGATCCTGCTGCTGATCTCGGTTGAATCCGCCACCACCGGCTCGATCGAAAGCTCCTCCGCCTCCTTGCGCTCCCTGTCCGCCACCGGCTCGATCGAAAGCTCCGCCTCCGCCTCCTTGCGCGCCCTGTCCACCGCGATATCCTCCTCCACCTCCATCGTCTCCTACACATTCAGAAAAAAGAGAAGTTCAAGGATCGGATGGATCACACAGATATTCTGCTTCCTCTTCAGCTGTCGTTTATTCTTCACCTGAAATCTCGTCGTGATACTCGTTCAAACTACAAACCATTACGAAATGTGTAGGATACTATGGGATAAATCCGGCCACGGGAAAATTCAGCCACCTAGTTCCAGGGCTGCATATCTCAATAACCAATTGACGGATTGATTGAAAACATTATATCAATCAATTCCTTGAACTCTCCTAGCTATCAAATGAGCTGTTTGGCCATCCTTTGCTGAAACAGCAAGTTTAACTGAGCCTAGGTGGCCGGGTTTACCCCATAGTACCCTATGTACTGCATACATACATACATACATACATACATACATACATACATACATACATAAAATACATACATACATACATACATACATACATACATACATACATACATACATACATACATACATACATACATACATACATACACGCATACATACACGCATACTTCTGGGAGCAAATCCCTGCTGCCCGCCGCGCATGCCTCCGTCTTGCTGCTGATGCTGCATAGCCTGCTGCTGCTGGTACTGCATGGCCTGCTGTTGCTGCTGCTGCTGGGAGGGCTGCGGCGGGTCCGCCGGGGGCAGCGGCATGGACACCTTGCCCTCCAGGACGTCGTTGATGCAGTAGGCGCGCTCTTTCTGCACCATCTCCATCACCACGTCGTACGCGTCCCCAGTATGCCCGTCTACAGAAACACAAATGAATATCGCTCTCACAACTACTACAGGCTGTTTAGTTTGTTATGTCACCTCGAAAATGCTAATAACTTCTGTTTTAATGAAGGGATTTCAACTAAATTTTTTTTTATTAGAATCCTGAAAATTTAGGAAACAAGCATGCAAAATTACATGACTGAATCTAAAGTACGAAGGGAATTATGAAGCCTTAAAGACCGAAAAAGGGCTGAACAATTTTATTGCTGATACCATGTATCCCTTAAATCGGGCTCGGCGATTGCATTGGTACCACTTTTATGCAAATTCGATACCTCTGTGCTGAGATATAGGCATCTGAAATTTCGCTGTCCCCCTAATTTCTAAGGTTAGCCAAAGGATGATGGAATGGACTTTTTCAAAATTTCTTTTTGCAAACTATATCAGCGAAATATGTAGTTTCACGTGGTGCCATTTTTATGCAAATTTATGGCTTCTGGATGGAGCTATTCACATTTGAAAAATGCATAATATAGGCATGAAGGAAAAATTTTCCTCAAATCAGCTCATCTTCACAGGTATAGGGTAGTTTTTTACACTGAATCGAATGAGGCAACTCACAGTGCGCTAAAGTTAACCCTTCGCGAGTTATGATACGAAAAGATGTGAAAAGTTAGTGGCCTTTTTAGTGGCAAATAGCTTCTGATGCACGTTTTCTTCACAGCCATACAGTGTACCATTTTGATATGTCTGAGATGCTCTATCAACCATTTACTAGTATATCATGATTAATGCCTAATTCACATGGTCAAATGCAAAAATAGTGCAGTTTTATAAGTAATTTTTCACATTTTTTGCGTTATAACTCGCGAAGGGTTAACTTTAGCGCACTGTGAGTTGCCTCATTCGATTCAGCGTAAAAAACTACCCTATACCTGTGAAGATGAGCTGATTTGAGGAAAATTTTTCCTTCATGCCTATATTATGCATTTTTCAAATGTGAATAGCTCCATCCAGAAGCCATAAATTTGCATAAAAATGGCACCACGTGAAACTACATATTTCGCTGATATAGTTTGCAAAAAGAAATTTTGAAAAAGTCCATTCCATCATCCTGTGGCTAACCTTAGAAATTAGGGGGACAGCGAAATTTCAGATGCCTATATCTCAGCACAGAGGTATCGAATTTGCATAAAAGTGGTACCAATGCAATCGCCGAGCCCGATTTAAGGGATACATGGTATCAGTAATAAAATTGTTCAGCCCTTTTTCGGTCTTTAAACATTGGGGGTCAAAATCGGCAGTGGCGTGAAAAACGCTCCATTTTCGAAGTCCACATAGGAGAAGGTGTGCTGTTCCCCTCCATTCAAGCATCCATTTGAATCTTTTGCAGCTTACAATGCCTAAACATTGAGGGAACATTGCCGCCATCCCTATGAACATGCTTGAAAAGAGTATTTTCCAGAGTTTTGAAGACGGCTGCACAAGTGCTGAAGAGCAGAAGCGGACACTTCGAAAAATAGGACCTGAAAAGGCGTCGCTTGTTTCTTCGTTAGTAGTGCGTGTACTTTTATGAAATTTTGCATGCTTGTTTCCTAAATTTTCAGAATTCTAATAAAAAAAATTTGGTTGAAATCCCTTCATTAAAACCGAAGTTATTAGCATTTTCGAGGTGACATAACAAACTAAACAGCCTTTACTTTTTGGGCACCAGAAAACGTCGACGCTCGACACCTATATATGAAAGGTGCGCACCAGTGAGCACCTTATGTACTGGAGCTCCGTTTTTAGTGCCACCAGTTCGCATAAAGTAAGAGTTGTGAAGACGATATTCAGTATGGATGGGTTAAACAAATCGCTTGTAATGTTGCATACACGCTTTCCATTTCTACCACTTACCCATGCGAATAGTGACTTCCTGACTGAGGATGTACTGCTGAATTTTGGCGGCCGTAGTACTGGGAGAGACTCCTTTGAGCGAGATTTTGAAGGCCATCGGCGGATACTTGAGCAGGCTGTCGTCCTTCAGCTTCAGGATATGCTCCTTCGACACCCGCTCCGTGTTTCCGTAGTCCACAAAATAGACCTACAAAACAGTACAGCGACGCTCAACTTTACCGGCACAAACTATAGATTCCCACTCAATCATACTAGGTTGGGAAGGATGGCCCAAATTATACCGCACTATCCCGTAGCAATACATGAGACCAGGAGTAATATAAAAGGGGGAGTTATAAAGAGCCACTTCCATACAAACGGCTGATTTTCACATGCAAAGTTCGAAGCATTCCAGCGGTCGTAGAGAAAAAACTGGCAACATTGAATTCGCCGATTCTTCTTTTCCAATGGTGCCAGCTTCGTTGAGGTCCGATAAGAGGACTCCTTCCATTTTATTTTTAGCGGGAAGTACAGGGTACTTTTACCTGCGAGGATCGCATTCAATGGTGCCAGTTTTATTTCTCTACGACCGCTGGAATGCTTCGAACTTCGCATGTGAAAATCAGCCCTTTGTATGGAAGTGGTTCTTTATGACTCCCCCTTTTATATTACTCCTGATGAAACGAAGAGAAGAACATGGCATGCCTACCTCCACCATTCTGGCATCGGGTCGAGAGATCACTGCTCCGCGATAGAACTGTTCGTCCGCTGAGTATTTCGCCACGCAGTACTGGCCTGGCAAAACAAAGACAAACAGTGGAAAATACACCCAAAGAAACATAATGTGAGCTACGTGTAGACTATACTGTACGTCAAAAAATGCATGATTTTTCCCCTACCTTTTCGCGGATTGATCAGTACGTCGTTCTTGTTCGGGTCTTCCGCGTACTGTTTCTGCAGCATCTCGCACATGGTCATGATAGTCTTCTCTTCATTCTTCAACTGCGCAAACACTTGAGCCGGACCTGAAACATAACGTACGACTCATTATGCACTTTCTACATACTATGACACAGTATGTATGTACGTTATCCTATCCTTAGCTCAGCCAGTGCATACATGTATGCGTACGTGCACGGTTCATACGTGTATGTTGCCACCCGTAATGTAGGAGACGATGACGTATGTATAAATAAATGTACGGCGCTTAGCTAGTCACCCGTAATGTAGGAGATGATGACGTCGAGATATTCGCCAAGACCCGCCGGAACTGAGAGAATAGGAAGACCGCGCGCATAGACTTCCGACTCTGGATTCGTCTGCTGATAGTCAATGCGGCCGTTCACGATTTTGCCCCGAGATCCGCCTAAAATATCACACCGTGAAAATGGCAAAATGGAAGATATATTCTCCAATAGCGAGGAAAGATCAGTATCTAACTTTGGCCCAAGCTACCCTACATGTGCGAGTGTTTACTTGCGCCTGTACGTTTGTAAAGTTCGATGCCCGTTCGCTCCAATATTTCTCTCCCGGTTATCGTCTACCGAAACGCGGTACGTGACAGTGTACGTACTGTAGAAGCATGAATGCATGCACTAGTACTTCGCAGTATAGTAACAATAGCATGCATACAAGTTACTAATACATGTACGTACATGCAAGACGTACGTACAGCAACCAACAAAGGCCCCACCCAACACATGCTACACGCGGGTGGGGCCTTTATAAAATAGGCCTGCCTACCCACCTAACGAACTGAGATACGTGAATCCTTCCACCGGGCCACCGCCAACGAGGCGTACCAACGGATCCCCGGCTGACATTTGCCGCGCAGCGGCCGGATTAGGTAGCATCCTGTCGAAATCTGGCCGATTTGAAATACTTGGGAAAAGCTAAAAATAACAACAATACAGAACGGCAGAAGCAGTTTTTTCTACTATTTTCATACTACCTACCTGTTTTCGTCTTAGAATTTCCTTTCTAGTTCTGCTTGCTCTTTGGTTTTGCACTTGCTTAGGGAACAAGACCACCCACGTCGACGTAACCACGTTCCACGTTCCTTTCTTTTTCTTCTTTCTTTTCCTTCGACGACGCCCTTTCTCGCGCCGGTAGCAATCATGAACTTCTAGAAGGGTTGGTAAAGTTACTTATCTAGAAGTTCATGGCGTCAAGAAAAAAGAAAAAGAAACGTAGCGAGAAAGACGACATATTTGTAGATTATTTCGTTATATTGTTTTTGCTAGTTATATGAATAAACAAAGAAAGCAAGCCTGAACAAAAAACAGAAAGAAGATCCAAACGATTTTCATCAAATCAATTCAGGAATCATTATAATCAAACAAAGGAATATTGATCGAGTCGATCAAGAAGATTTTGCAACACAAAGAAGGCCACAGATTAGCATCAAGAAGCTGTTTCAGTGCCAGTGTCGCGAAATTTATCCCCTAAATTTATCATGAAAGCTTGGATAAAACGCTCCATGATTCCGACTGGTGGCAGAGAAGACGAAAAAGCACGCCTGGACAGAAAACCGTCGTCTTCGTCCGCTTCCAAATTGTCCTATCGCTCCACTGCACATCTTTGGCCGTCAAGAGCCGATCCTTCAACCTGGAGAGAGGCCCTGGAATCTCACTGGCTACAGGCCTACAAGATAATGCACAGTTCAGTTGTAGATGATGGGCCAACGATCGAACAGATTTCTGCCATTTTCAACCATATGGATCAGATGTTCCTCTTGCTGCTGACGGAAACGAATAGTCAGGAAGAGCGCTGTATCGGCCCTATATTGGATTATTTCTTCACGGAGGATATACTGTTTCAGGTGTGTTCGTAGCTACTGTAATGACACGTGTGTAGCTCCTTCGTGCATAGCACAACCCCCGAAAATCGGCGACAAATTGTTTGACAGGGGTTGTACACGAATCATTACAGTACTGTACGTGTTGTGTACACCTAGAAGTTGGGTGCTACAATGGGTAAAAGTTGGTCAGCAAATAATGGGGCGCCACAGACGTGAACTCCGAATTCGGAGCCCTGACTATGCTTCAACATGTAAAATCTCCGAATTCGCACCGAACTCGCTCCGTATTTTTCCTAACGTACGTGTGAACAGGACAGTTTCTAACTCGGAGACGTGTGAACAACCGAATTTTGCTCCGAATTCGGAGGCTTCTCGGAGCGAACTCGCTCGGAGCAAACTCGGAGCACGTCTGAAGCGCCCCAATGCTGGGACCAAGGAGGCGTTACCCCAAAATTGGCCTTTGACTAAAGCCTTTGGGTTAGGGGGCAGTTAGCCTAACCCAGGACGTGTCCGTGGTTGGACACACGCAAAGGCATATGGACAACCATGGATGCGCCGGGCGTACCGCTTACGCCGAGCGCATTTTCTTTCAATGTGAATGAGCATTGAAAAAGCTTACTATGTTCAACCTTACTCCTCAGTTCCATTCCTGTTGTAGGTCCGCAATATTTTTGTGTGTATTACCAAATGTAATCCTGTATTTTATTGTGATCCCCCACAAGGTTCTGTGGGCTAAGCTCTGTTTCTAGTGTGTTACCTTTGAGGTGTTACTGTGTTACTTTTGAGGTGTTACTGTGTTACTTAGGTGTTACTGTGTTACTTTTGAGGTGTTTCGTTGGGTTTCCTCCTGCTCATCTGCATCCATTCAGTGCGCGTGTTATTTGCATCTGTTGAAACTGTACGAGGGATTGGTGACGCAGAGTCAACAGTGCCTTCTGGTTCACAAGCCTATTCTGCTGCCACTGCTCAGACTGCTGGAAGCCTGCAAGGAGACGCCGAAAAACTCTTCCACCGGCGAAATGGAGCGACATTTCGTCCTTCTGCTCAATCAAATATGCACCAAGATTGCAGAGGACGCCACTTTACTCGGTACATACGTATCAAGCATCCATAAAGAAAAAAGTATCATCAGATCACAGCCCAAGCGTTGATGATACTTCATTAAAATTTTATGCGTACCTGTAACATACTGTAAGTGCGTGTAGTGTACGTACGTAATACAAACAATTCTAGGTATCTACAGTACGGACTTACAGTTTGTGCTACTGCGAGGCATTCATGTAGATAGGCTGCGATGGTATAAGTAATTACTGGCTTCTTTTTTGCAGAGTTTTTCTTCACCTCGTCCGCTGTATCTTCCACAGAAGGCGGCGCCTCTTCTACTCGCTTTCTTGTCTTTACGCTCATGATCCCGTACCTGTACACCGAGGACTCAGACGTGGGACAAATAGCCCGAGATGCCGTACTTCTCATACTGTCCGTGTCGCGTCGCGTGGAATCGGTAATTTTAACCGATACTGAATATGACTGCCACATCCACTACTTTATGAGAACTTTATGAGAAACGGAGCGCTAGTACATAAGGTTCTCATTTATGAGAACTTGTGCGACTCTGTTCTGCGCAAAACATGTACTCCTAGAGAGGCCTTCTGACGAAGGCCCCACCTCCCCCTTTTAGGAGTACATGTTTTGTGCAGAACAGAATCGCACAAGTTCTCATAAATGAGAACCTTATGTACTGGCGCTCCGATTTTCAGTTCTCATAAGTTCTCATAAAGTAGTGGATGTGGCAGTCATATTCAGTATAGGTTAATTTCACCTTCTTGCCCTAGCGATGGTTCATTATTGTTGGCAACTAAATTTTAGTCTGGCCAGTAAAAGTTCGCTAATGGCATCCAAGGCGCGTTTTCCAAAACAGATTCACAAATGCGGATTTCTGTCCGTGCTTCGTGTACTCCTATTTAGCAGAAGTACATGCAAACTACACAGGAGGACTTGAATCCCATAGCGAATTCTCTCTGGCCAGACTATAGGCGCTGGCAGAATTCGTACCAAATTCTTCGCAACTGGAGATCGCTTGGAGTGGCCAAATTACCCCGAGCGGCGCTGTGAACTAACTGATTGATTGAAAGCAAAATGAGGTGCTGTTTTAGGTGGGTTTGTTCGTGGCGGAGCACTCCTCCTTTTGTCCCGTGCTGGCCGCGGGTCTGAGCGGTTGTTTCTCCCAGTTGCCGCGTCGTCTCTCTCGTCTCCTGCCCGTATCCGACGATTGGCACAGGTTGACACTGGCTGACGTGGAATCCGTGCCCCCTCTGCATCGATTCTACACCAGTCTACTCTTCTGTAACGCTGTAGTACAGGTATGAAGAGACAGGTTCCTTTGCGTCAATGTACAAACCATGCCGAGCTGAAATGAATGCATAGTGAAGGTATGTAGGGTGCTATGGGGTAAACCCGGCCATGGGGAAATTCGGCCACCTAAGTTTCAGGGCTGCATATCTCAGCAACCACTTGAGACAGCACTTGAGACAAGTATGACATCGATGATTCCTTGAACTCTGCTTTTTCAATTGAGCTATTTGGTTCATCATTTGCTGATTAGGAGCTTGGGTGGCCGGGTTTACCCCATAGTGCGCTATATACAAACGTATCCGTACAGTATTGTGTGGCGTTCGGATTTTGCAGGTTGCACACTCTTTTGTTGCCGAACAGCTACTCGACTACATGTATCATGGATTTCTGGTTCAGTTTATGGCTCCTGCTTTATACGAGGTGAGTTCTGGCTTATATGTGGAGTTCATCAAACTGATCCTTTGCTTCTGATGCAAATACATACCTACTTGCATATGGGATCGTGCTTTGGTTGCAGAGTGGATTGGAAGAATTGATATCGGTGACCAGCTATTTGGATCTTTGTCTGCGCAGTGTGACTGAACCAGGTCTCCTGCGTATTTTTATCCGCTTCCTTCTTTCTGACCACCGAGAGTTGGGTGATCAACAGCAACGACTGCTGGAAACGCTTGTGGGAAGAATAGGAAACAGCTCAAAGGTAAATGTGCAGGTTATTTATGCTTCTGGATCGGTATAAAATATTGACTAATGGCTTTGTACGTAAGCAGTTTCTTTTGTTTAGCTCTGTCTGATATCCTTGGCGCTCTTCTCTACTCTCTTGGATCTGAACTGCGAAGATTTGATGTTGGAGTTGTTGCTCAAGTATGTACCTATACCATTATTCCATACATGCTACCAAAAATATTGTATTATTTCCCAATAACTCACAGTGCATATCCCAATACAGGAGTTATATATTTGTTATACTACATAGAAATACATACGTGTACAGTGCGTACGTTGGTCTTTTCCGTATTTGCAGGTATCTGATCCCGTGTACTCACGTGATGATGAGCCAATCGCACAAACTGCGCTATACGGACACGTCCGGACGCAGCGCCCAACGTATTCTGTCTCTCATCCGACGTTGCTGCTCCTCCTCTGCTTATCTCTACCGAGCACAACAAAAAAACCAAAAAGACTACCTCCCTCTTCCTCCTCTGAAGAGTCTGTCTCTTCAAATTGCGATGCTCAAACAGCCGCCTCCTCTGGCTATCTGGAATACCTCGAAGACGCCCGCCGTAGAGTGGCATGGACTTCTAGAGGCTGTAGCGCCTGGTCGCTGCCGTATGATGGGGAAGAATCTACCCCGCGCTATACAGAGAAGTGGAGGAGGGAGGAGGAGGAGGAAGTAGCGGTTCTTTTTTCGCCTGCTATGAGCGGAAAAGGAGGAGGAGAAAAGGGCGTTTAAGAGGCAGAGCTCGCTGCGGCAATCCCGGCCTAACAGCTACTACTTCGCGCGCAAACATCCGTCTCAGCTAACCGTGGGAGCCGCGATAACGGCCACGGATTTGGGTGAGTTGTGTCGAATGCGTATGTTTCCTTGGGTTTTCAAAAACTTTATGAATATACAGTACATAGCCTACCTTCGAGGGAAATCTGACCTTTGCGCATGCGCGTAATTGTAGCAAATCCGTATCGAAAGAAATTTTATTTACACGCTCACGCACGGGGCAGATTTTTCTCGAAATTGAACAGACGCAGCGCAAACAGTTTGCTCTTTCGTTAAGTATGATGATGATGACCAGATGCTACCACTTATTTCAAGTCTATCCGATTCGTTTTCTATCGTATATGCGTATTCTTCAAGATGGGACGCAGCAGTAGGGATGAGTCCTGCAGGGTAATCGGAGTGCTGGGTGGTAGAATAGAAACTCCACTCTGTCAGTGTGCGGACCGACAGCAGGGCTTGAGCGGTATGTGACAGTATGCCTCGATTGGGAGACCGTAGCGACAGGATCAGTTTCTTGTTCTGTTTCTCCTCTCTGCCGGGTTCACGCCTTAGGGGAGCTTCATAAAGTAAGTACGTCACGCAGAAATTCATCCGTCGCCATCCCCCCTCCCCCTACGTCACGCTGAAATAGGGGGGGGGGGGGGGGGGGGATTGGCGGTAAATGTGACGTTTAGCGTGACGATTGTGTCACTTCATTCTATATACATAGCATACTGGGGGGGGGGGGGTGACGGCCAAAAAAGAGCGTGACGTAGGGGGAGGGGGGGATGGCGACGGATGGGAATTTCTGCGTGACGTACTTACTTTATGAAGCTCCCCTAAGGCGTGAACCCGGCAGAGAGGAGAAACAGAACAAGAAACTGATCCTGTCGCTACGGTCTACCCAATCAAGGAGCATTCTGCACATACCGCTCGAGCCCTATCTCGGTCCGCACACTGACAGAGTGGCGGAGTTTCTCTTCTTCCACCAGCACTACAAGATACCCCTGCAGGACTCATCCCTACTGCTGCGTCCCATCTTGAAGAATACGCATATACGATAGAAAACGAATCGGATAGACTTGAAATAAGTGGTAGCATTACTAATTAGTCATTCGTCATACTAACGAAAGAGCAAACTGTTTGCGCTTGCATCTGTAGATTTCAAGAAAAATCTGCCCCGTGCGTGAGCGTGTAAATAAAATTTCTTTCGATACGGATTTGCTACAATTACGCGCATGCGCAAAGGTCAGATTTCCCTAGAAGGTAGGCTATGTACTGTATGTACGTAAAGTACAGGAAAGTACAAGAAACATACGCATTCGACACAACTCACCCAAATCCGTGGCCGTTATCGCGGCTCCCACGGTTAGCTGAGACGGATGTTTGCGCGCGAAGTAGTAGCTGTTAGGCCGGGATCTCCGCAGCGAGCTCTGCCTCTTAAACGCCTCTCCTCCTCCTTTTCCGCTCATAGCAGGCGAAGAAGAACCGCTACTTCCTCCTCCTCCTCCCTCCTCCACTTCTCTGTATAGCGCGGGGTCCGGTCTTTCCCCATCATACGGCAGCGACCAGGCGCTACAGCCTCTAGAAGTCCATGCCACTCTACGGCGGGCGTCTTCGAGGTATTCCAGATAGCCAGAAGAGGAGGCGGCTGTTTGAGCATCGCAATTTGAAGAGACAGACTCTTCAGAGGAGGAAGAGGAGGTGGTGTTTTTGGTGTTGTTGTTGTGCTCGGTAAGATAAGCAGAGGAGGAGCAGCAACGTGGGATGAGAGACAGAAATCGTTGGGCGCTGCGTCCGGACGTGTCCGTATAGCGCAGTTTGTGCGATTGGCTCATCATCACGTGAGTACACGGGATCAGATACCTGCAAATACGGAAAAGACCAACGTACGCACTGTACACGTATGTATTTCTATGTAGTATAACAAATATATAACTCCTGTATTGGGATATGCACTGTGAGTTATTGGGAAATAATACAATATTTTTGGTAGCATGTATGGAATAATGGTATAGGTACATACTTGAGCAACAACTCCAACATCAAATCTTCGCAGTTCAGATCCAAGAGTGTAGAGAAGAGCGCCAAGGATATGAGACAGAGCTAAACGAAAGAAACTGCTTACGTACAAAGCCATTAGTCAAAATTTTATACCGATACAGAAGCAGAAATAACCTGCACATTTACCTTTGAGCTGTTTCCTATTCTTCCCACAAGCGTTTCCAGCAGTCGTTGCTGTTGATCACCCAACTCTCGGTGGTCAGAAAGAAGGAAGCGGATAAAAATACGCAGGAGACCTGGTTCAGTCACACTGCGCAGACAAAGATCCAAATAGCTGGTCACCGATATCAATTCTTCCAATCCACTCTGCAACCAAAGCACGATCCCATATGCAAGTAGGTATGTATTTGCATCAGAAGCAAAGGATCAGTTTGATGAACTCCACATATAAGCCAGAACTCACCTCGTATAAAGCCGGAGCCATAACCTGAACCAGAAATCCATGATACATGTAGTCGAGTAGCTGTTCGGCAACAAAAGAGTGTGCAACCTGCAAAATCCGAACGCCACACAATACTGTACGGATACGTTTGTATATAGCGCACTATGGGGTAAACCCGGCCACCCAAGCTCCTAATCAGCAAATGATGAACCAAATAGCTCAATTGAAAAAGCAGAGTTCAAGGAATCATCGATGTCATACTTGTCTCAAGTGCTGTCTCAAGTGGTTGCTGAGATATGCAGCCCTGAAACTTAGGTGGCCGAATTTCCCCATGGCCGGGTTTACCCCATAGCACCCTACATACCTTCACTATGCATTCATTTCAGCTCGGCATGGTTTGTACATTGACGCAAAGGAACCTGTCTCTTCATACCTGTACTACAGCGTTACAGAAGAGTAGACTGGTGTAGAATCGATGCAGAGGGGGCACGGATTCCACGTCAGCCAGTGTCAACCTGTGCCAATCGTCGGATACGGGCAGGAGACGAGAGAGACGACGCGGCAACTGGGAGAAACAACCGCTCAGACCCGCGGCCAGCACGGGACGAAAGGAGGAGTGCTCCGCCACGAACAAACCCACCTAAAACAGCACCTCATTTTGCTTTCAATCAATCAGTTAGTTCACAGCGCCGCTCGGGGTAATTTGGCCACTCCAAGCGATCTCCAGTTGCGAAGAATTTGGAACGAATTCTGCCAGCGCCTATAGTCTGGCGCAGAGAGATCTCGATGGATTCAAGTCCTCCTGTGTAGTTTGCATGTACTTCTGCTAAATAGGAGTACACGAAGCACGGACAGAAATCCGCATTTGTGAATCTGTTTTGGAAAACGCGCCTTGGATGCCATTAGCGAACTTTTACTGGCCAGACGAAAATTTAGTTGCCAACAATAATGAACCATCGCTAGGGCAAGAAGGTGAATCTAACCTATACTGAATATGACTGCCACATCCACTACTTTATGAGAGAACTTATGAGAACTGAAAATCGGAGCGCCAGTACATAGGTTTTCATTTTTATGAGAACTTGTGCGATTCTGTTCTGCACAAAACATGTACTCCTAAAAGGGGGAGGTGGGGCCCTCGTCAGAAGGCCTCTCTAGGAGTACATGTTTTTTGCGCAGAACAGAGTCGCACAAGTTCTCATAAATGAGAACCTTATGTACTAGCGCTCCGTTTTCTCATGAAGTTCTTCATGAAGTAGTGGATGTGGCAGTCATATTCAGTATCGGTTAAAAGCACCGATTCCACGCGACGCGACACGGACAGTATGAGAAGTACGGCATCTTGGGCTATTTGTCCCACGTCTGAGTCCTCGGTGTACAGGTACGGGATCATGAGCGTAAAGAGCAGGAAAGCTTAGAAGAGGGCGCCGCCTTCTGTGGAAGATACAGCGGACGAGGTGAAGAAAAACTCTGCAAGAAAGAAGCCAGTAATTACTTATACCATCGCAGCCTATCTACATGAATGCCTCGCAGTAGCACAAACTGTAAGTCCGTACTGTAGATACCTAGAATTGTTTGTATTACTTACGTACATTACACGCACTTACAGTATGTTACAGGTACGCATAAAATTTTAATGAAGTATCATCAACGCTTGGGCTGTGATTGATGATACTTTTTCTTTATGGATGCTTGATACGTATGTACCGAGTAAAGTGGCGTCCTCTGCAATCTTGGTGCATATTTGATTGAGCAGAAGGACGAAATGTCGCTCCATTTCGCCGGTGGAAGAGTTTTTCGGCGTCTCCTTGCAGGCTTCCAGCAGTCTGAGCAGTGGCAGCAGAATAGGCTTGTGAACCAGAAGGCACTGTTGACTCTGCGTCACCAATCCCCTCGTACAGTTTCAACAGATGCAAATAACACGCGCACTGAATGGATGCAGATGAGCAGGAGGAAACCCAACAAAACACCTCAAAAGTAACACAGTAACACCTAAGTAACACAGTAACACCTCAAAAGTAACACAGTAACACCTCAAAGGTAACACACTAGAAACAGAGCTTAGCCCACAGAACCTTGTGGGGGATCACAATAAAATACAGGATTACATTTGGTAATACACACAAAAATATTGCGGACCTACAACAGGAATGGAACTGAGGAGTAAGGTTGAACATAGTAAGCTTTTTCAATGCTCATTCACATTGAAAGAAAATGCGCTCGGCGTAAGCGGTACGCCCGGCGCATCCATGGTTGTCCATATGCCTTTGCGTGTGTCCAACCACGGACACGTCCTGGGTTAGGCTAACTACTACCCTAACCCAAAGGCTTTAGTCAAAGGCCAATTTTGGGGTAACGCCTCCTTGGTCCCAGCATTGGGGCGCTTCAGACGTGCTCCGAGTTTGCTCCGAGCGAGTTCGCTCCGAGAAGCCTCCGAATTCGGAGCAAAATTCGGTTGTTCACACGTCTCCGAGTTAGAAACTGTCCTGTTCACACGTACGTTAGGAAAAATACGGAGCGAGTTCGGTGCGAATTCGGAGATTTTACATGTTGAAGCATAGTCAGGGCTCCGAATTCGGAGTTCACGTCTGTGGCGCCCCATTATTTGCTGACCAACTTTTACCCATTGTAGCACCCAACTTCTAGGTGTACACAACACGTACAGTACTGTAATGATTCGTGTACAACCCCTGTCAAACAATTTGTCGCCGATTTTCGGGGTTGTGCTATGCACGAAGGAGCTACACACGTGTCATTACAGTAGCTACGAACACACCTGAAACAGTATATCCTCCGTGAAGAAATAATCCAATATAGGGCCGATACAGCGCTCTTCTTGACTATTCGTTTCCGTCAGCAGCAAGAGGAACATTTGATCCATATGGTTGAAAATGGCAGAAATCTGTTCGATGCGTTGGCCCATCGTCTACAACTGAATTCTGCATTGATCTTGTAGGCCTGTACCGAGTGAGATTGCCAGGGGCCTCTGTCCAGGTTGAAGGATCGGCTCTTGACGGCCAAAGATGTGCAGTGGAGCGATAGGAACAATTTGGAAGCGGACAACAACGACGGTTTTCTGTCCAGGCGTGCTTTTTCGTCTTATTATCCCAGCCACTCGGAATCATGAGCACGTTTTATCCGACCTTCCGTTGATTAAATTTCAAAAGATAAATTACGCAGACACTGGCACTGAAACAGCTTCTTGATGCTAATCTGTCGCTACCTTCTTTGTGTTACAAAATATTATTGATTGACTTCGATAAATACTTCCTTTGTTTGATATTTAATGGATTCCTGATATTGATTTAATGAAGTAATCTTTTGAATTCTTCTTTCTCCTTTTTGTTCCAGCTTCCTCTTCCTTGTTTATTGATATGACTTGGCAAAAACAATATAACGAAATAATCTACAAATATGTCATTCTTCTCGCTACGTTTCTTTTTCTTTTTTCTTGAAAACATGAAGTTATACGATGAGTAACTTTACCAACCCTTGCGGGAAGTTCCAGGTGATTGCGCGCGGCACAAGAAAGGGCGTAGTAGAAGGAAAAGAAAAAAGAAAAAGAAAGGAACGTGGAACATGGTTACATTGGGGCACTTGATCATCTTGTCCCCTAAGCAAGTGCAAAACCAAAGAGAAAGCAAGAACGAGATTCCAAAAGAAAATCTACGTTGAAAAAGCAGGTAGGTAGTATGGAATAGTAGAAAAAAACTGCTTCTGCCGTTCTGTATTGTTGTTATTTTTAGCTTTTCCCAAGTATTTCAAATCGGCCAGATTTCGACAGGATGCTACCTAATCCGGCCGCTGCGCGGCAAATGTCAGCCGGGGGATCCGTTGGTACGCCTCGTTGGCGGTGGCCCGGTGGAAGGATTCACGTATCTCAGTTCGTTAGGTGGGTAGGCAGGCCTATTTTATAAAGGCCCCACCCGCGTGTAGCATGTGTTGGGTGGGGCCTTTGTTGGTTGCTGTACGTACGTCTTGCATGTACGTACATGTATTAGTAACTTGTATGCATGCTATTGTTACTATACTGCGAAGTACTAGTGCATGCATTCATGCTTCTACAGTACGTACACTGTCACATACCGCGTTTCGGTAGACGATAACCGGGAGAATATTGAGCGAACGGGCATCGAACTTTACAAACGTACAGGCGCAAGTAAACACTCGCACATGTAGGGTAGCTTGGGCCAAAGTTAGATACTGATCTTTCCTCGCTATTGGAGAATATATCTTCCATTTTGCCATTTTCACGGTGTGATATTTTAGGCGGATCTCGGGGCAAAATCGTGAACGGCCGCATTGACTATCAGCAGACGAATCCAGAGTCGGAAGTCTATGCGCGCGGTCTTCCTATTATTCAGTTCCGGCGGGTCTTGGCGAATATCTCGACGTCATCATCTCCTACATTACGGGTGACTAGCTGAAGCGCCGTACATTTATTTATACATACGTCATCGTCTCCTACATTACGGGTGGCAACATACACGTATGAACCGTGCACGTACGCATACATGTATGCACTGGCTGAGCTAAGGATAGGATAACGTACATACATACTGTGTCATAGTATGTAGAAAGTGCATAATGAGTCGTACGTTATGTTTCAGGTCCGGCTCAAGTGTTTGCGCAGTTGAAGAATGAAGAGAAGACTATCATGACCATGTGCGAGATGCTGC
>JASAMW010007611.1:0-36188 GCA_030247985.1 Epsilonema sp. ZAB3_2
TCACGTGCTGTGTTCCATATGCCGATAGCCGGGCCACGAAAAGGGGGGAGAGAAATAGGACCGAACGGAAATCGAACCCGCTACCCTTGGTCACAGCTGCGGACATAGGCACACCTCCAGGTGCGGGTCCGGGGACAGATTGCAAACTCGCCATACGTACTGTACTTAGAAGTAGAACCAGTTTACGTACAGTACACTACTGACCTCGGACGCTATTGCTATACGCAACGCCACGCAGTACCTAGTATGTACTACGTAACAATACGCATGAAATAAAGAACATTTATTTGGAATGCTTGGTCATGTTGCCAAGTAGTACATAACATCGGCTTGGACTAGGAGCTCACTGGACAAAATAGCTCATCTCCATGCCCTGCTGCAGAAAATCCAGCCACTGTCCATCTTCGCCCTGTCGTCTCTCTACTCGCCCTTCCGGCAGTTGCACCATGTCTATCTGATTTCCACTGTACGTCCACAGTCCAAACTTCATCCGACAAGTCTGAGCGTCGTACGGAAACCATGTGACGTCAATCTGCAATGCCACTCTCCTGACATCTATGAATAGTACGCGTTGTCCTGGCAAAAATTGGTAGGTACGTACAGTAGGGTACTGTGGGGTACCCGGCCACCTAAGCTCCTCTGAACTGGCTGTTTCAGCAAATAATGAACCAAATAGCTGATTTGAAAAAGGAGAGTTCAAGGAATTGATTGATATCCTACTCGTCTCAATCGATCCATTGGTTGCCGAGATAGGCAAGGCAGCCCAGAAAATTTAGGTAGGTGGCCGGATCTCCCCATGGCCGGGTTTACCCCATAGAACCCAACATACAACTTAACAAAGGCGAACCGGGCAAAATGATCTGTGAATTGCTGGCGGTCGCCATACTACAGTGCCATTGTGATACACCACAGCATCCGCGTACATATTGATCTCTGGATGACCTGTTGCACTGAAACATGGAGACAAAACTTTCATTCAACGGAAAGGTGTGCTAACACTCTGACATTCATCGCCTAACACTCACTGATTGTAAAGAAGGACATCAGGTGTCCAGATCTCATTGGATGGGATGGTCAACTTCTGAGTGCCATTGTAAGACGATGGGTTCCATTGCAAATTCACATCGGACCATTGCTACTAATCAAAAGCACATCAAACATGATCACTATCAGTCTATTGTAGCAATGCCATGATCATTTACGCCTTTCGACATCTTTTCTTACCATGTCAGACCAAAGACTAGTGGTCAGCACTTGATTCTTTTCGTCCTGCAAGCAAACAACTCTGGTGCCTCTCCACCAGAAGTGCACGTTAGTTAGTTAACCCCGTCCATAATCTCAGATGGCCGCATACAGTCCTTGCGGCCACCCCGGCTAAGGCTATTTGATTTGGTCATGTTTTCTGGCCGCAGGCCACCCAACGGCTATGGGCGGCCACGGCCGCAGGGTGGCCGCAAGGGGTGTATGCGGCCAGGCGGCCATCCGAAATTATGGAGTCTGTTGATTTCTGTTGAATGATTACCACTCGAATGATGCGTATGAGGCTGAATCCCAACTTCACCGTCATCACATCAGCTGGCTTGAGAACAGGCCTCAAGACCATGTTGTAGTAGCGGAACAAGTCCGCAAACAGCTGCTCCTCGGCCAATGTACACTGAACATTCCCAACGTAACCCAGGAGCAGCACCACAATCACAACCAACACCTGCGGCATCAGTAGATAAGAGTCAATCAAGTTATGGACAGGTACAGCAAATGTTGCGCGACAAGAACGGCATTTGAACGGGTCAGTGGTGCGCTTCAGACGTGAACTCCGAATTCGTAGCCCCTGACTATGCTTCAACATACATGTAAAATCTCCGAGTTCGCATCGAACTCGCTCCGTTTTTCGGAACGTGCGTGTGAACAAGCGAGTTTGTAATTCGAAGACGTGTGAGTAATTGACGTTCGCTTCGGTTCAAAGCGAAGTCTTTCCAAACTCGGAGCGAATCAGCGAACTCGCTCGGAGTAAACTCGGAGCACGTCTGAAGCGCACCAGTGAATGCAGCCTTGACAGGTTCAGCTCACCATGACGCAGCAAACACTATTTTATTCTTTCCAATAATATCTGTCTGTACGTTCAAAATTCCAGCACCAATACTACTACCTAAAAATTATGTCTTTTGGCAATAATGGCCATCACCTGCCGCCACACATAAACCACACAATAGTAGTAGCCTCTAGGCCTACTGTACAATACTGTTTCGTTTCGTTTCTTTCCTTCCTTTTATCCGTCGCCTCTTTTTGCCGTTTCACCGGTTTCGAACCTGAGAAAATCCAGGACAGTCACGCCATTCCTGTACACAAACTGGCCAACTGTAATCGCGGGCAAGAGCAGGAAATCTTGGCGCAAAAGCTCCGCTTCATCTCGAAAGCGAGTCACAGCTGCTTCCGCCTTTCGCCTCTCTTCCTCCTCCAACTCATCAGTACAAGGCGCATTTACAACACACTGCTCCGGCCAAAGCGATATAAAGAACACTCAACAATTTGTGATAACAAAGCAAAACCAGTGGGCTTTGACGCGCCGCACGTATCGGATCAAGTGCTGGCTTGCATTGAAACAGCACACCCACGAGGCGAGAGGGTTACCGCAGTAAAACAAGCTTCCATCTACAGTACATTACGTGGAAACAAAGTACTGTAAGTACGTAAAAGGGAACAGGATAGTGCAATGGGGATTACGTAGCCTATTTCTTGTTTTTTTGCCACAATAAGTTTCTTTCCTTCGACGTCAGTAATGACATCGGATAAGGTTTCCTTGGCTTTTGGCCTTCAAAAAAACTTCTCCCGTCAAAATACTTGTTCATTTGGCATAGATTACCTACTCGCAAAAACCCCCCCCCCCCACCCCACAAACAACAGCCCTGACCCCAACTCCCCATCACAAAAAGCTTAATATGTTTTTAGCGCCATCGCACGCCATCGCAGTGTTAAAAGCGCCTCTGTAATGACCTTGGGCCCTGTTTCATCCAGCTCTTCCTCAGGTGGTTCCTGCTGTTCGAAGTCGCTGATCCTGGCCATATCCTTCTCCTCCTCTTCCACATTACTCAGCTCGCTCAGTTCTTCCAAACTGAGCGGTTTGCCCACGCTATCCGGTATCATACCCACAATATGCTGGCACAGCTGCGTTCCCATCAATGCCATGGCTTCGCGAGTATTCGTCGTTGCTTTCCAACCTCCCGAAGCTGCTTTGTCTTGATCAGTGTGGTGCGCTTCAGACGTGAATTCCGAATTCGCTGAGTCCTGAGTATGCTTCAACATGTAAAATCTCTGAGTTCGCTTCGCACCGAACTCGCTCCGTTTTTCGGAACGTGCGCGTGAACAACCGAGTTTGTAATTCGAAGACGTGTGAGTAATTGACGCTCGTTTCGGTTCGAAACGAAGTCATTCCAAACTCGGAGCAAATTCGCTCGGAGCAAACTCGGAGCACGTCTGAAGCGCACCAGTGGCAGGCAAGACACCTCGTCGTAGCGCAAGCAACGTGCCGAATTGACCCAAGAGCACTTGGTCCAAATCAGAGCTGCCCACGTCCTGCGTCGTAGAGCTGCGTCGTGGATGCGCATAGCCGACCAGTGAAACATCATCCGTACGGGTTGACCAGCCGACGGCCCGAGAAATCTCCAGCTTCTCCCCCAGCTGACCAAGCGTGGAACTGAGAACGTCAGCCAATGGGGCTTCATCTTTCTCCATATGCTTCGCTGGCAGTGCCAGTAGCTCTTGGGGTTCAATAGCCCACTGGCCCAGAAACTTGGAAAGATTGGCATCGGCGTCGGTATTTTTTGGCGTTAGTTGCACAGTTGTGCCTCTTTGAGTGCCATGGAAATGCTCTGCGGTGGCTTGAGTGCAAGTTTTGGCCACGGTTTCGACGAGTGCGCGGAATTGATCGGTTCGTTGGACAAAGTCGGTTTCACAGTTCACCTCGACTATGGACGCCAGGCTACCGTGTCCAGCCGTATGCACACCGATGAGACCTTGGCGGGCTGAGCGAGCAGTCAATCTGCAAATGCATAAGAAATGGACGGTGATGCCGCGTTCACCAGACGTCCGTAAATCCATACGTCCGTCCGTCAACCCGTATACGGTTGACGTGGGGTTGGGTTGACGGACGGACGGACGCGTTACGGTTGACGAACGGACGGACGTACGGATTTACGGACGTCTGGTGAATCACTCTGGTTGGTTGCTTCCTAGAGGGTCACAATAGCGCGCTACACACGTGGTGAGTAAACTCACGGTGAATTCACCGGCATCCCTATGCTTCATCGCATACATACGGGGAATTCACCGTGAGTTTTACTCACCTCGTGTGTAGCGCACTATTGTATTCTTGTCAGACCTATTCTTATTTGAACCAGATAAATTGTACACGTGCTATAATAGAGCTAGCACACACTCTCTCTCCCTCTGGCCAGACCATAAATAGCGTACGTCGCTTCGCATTTTCCACCATGTGAAGAGCCTTCAATCGTGTGCACGTACGTACAGTACACTACGTATATGTAGGCCTAAGCATGTATGCACGTACATACCGTACATGTACCACAGAAAAGCCGTACGTTCGTACCATAGAGCGCGGTACGGTAGTGAAGGCAGTTCTTTACACGTGGGTGGCCAGGTTTATTCCAAAAATTTACCCCACGGTACCCTACGGTTCGTATGAACATACATACATACCACCACAACAAAACAAAAGCTGGTATTGTACTGTACGTACAGCGACACTGTACAATTATGTACCACAACAACACCATGTACCGTATTTCTTTCGTACTTTGCGGCCTTTGTCCATCCTTCTTTTCTTGCCAGATCATGCAACCAGTTTTCAGCTGCTTCTAAATCCTCACCGACTTCAACCAGAGCCTTCTTGCAATTGACAAAGCTGTATCCAGTCTTGCGACGTAGCTTCAACAATAACTCCTTGTTCACCTTGTGATCTTTCAACGAAACTGCTGAGGAAAAATGTCGAAAAACAGAGGGCGAGAAAGGAGATAGACGCTGGAGCAATAATATCTTAGCAAATCCCATTGCAGAAGGCAAAGGCAAAGGCTACCCTGGAATCCAGCGATGAGGTCATGAGACCCAACTTTGCAGCATTGAGCGATTGATTATGTACGTTGTTTTTTTTGCGAAGTGCGTTGAACCATGTACTTCTAAAAAGATTTATATAGGAGTACATGGTTGAAGCTGCAGTTATAACTGCACATCTTTCGCGCGCCACGTGGCATTTTATAAAAAATGCGACGAGACGATCTCAACAAAATCGCCGGCCTAGATTTCACATTCTTTCCACAGATGGCGCTGCGGTAGGTCAGACTTTTGGCACTTGGCCAGGTTGCGCACTCGAACGTTGCTGTCTGAGCGAGAAGTCGATCAATGAACGTCGCATTCCGGCGCAATTCACGTGGAGCGCGTTGGGCGCGGAAGTCGCTCATTGGACGCGGCGTTCGCCTCAAAAAGTTTCGCGTTCAGTGCAGTGCAGTGCGTTCACAACAGTTGCCAGCCAGCCATAGCCAAGTCAGCCAGCCAGCCGCACTGCAAGAGCCAGACGGAAATGATTGCTACGCTCCTCTGCATGTGAATGCGACATGAAGGAAGCGCGTGGGCTTTTGTTGAAGAGCTGTTGGGGATAGTAATTGTCGCGAAGGCGCTTTTACGTTGGCGGACTTTGTTGCCATTTGCGTCTGTCAAGTGAAGCCGCATTCTTTCCTCGATCACACCTGGGACTCATTCTTTGGCCCAGTTGTTGTTTCTCAACACGGGTTTTTCCGATAACCTTTTCATAGTCGCCGAACTTATCGTGTCATGTTCATCGCTGCCCACTTTCACTCTCCCACGACCTTTATGATTGTATTTCATTCATATGATCGCTGATTCATTGTGCAGCCTTCCATTCCACCTCATCTTTCTATTTACTTCCTGTTCCTTCCTGAAACGTTCAACCTTTGAATCTTCCACACGATGTGGTGCTGCTTCTTTGTTTTGTCTTTGAGCGAGGTGTGTGGAGTGGATGTGGATTTTGTTTTGAGAGTTTATGATTTTGACGACCTGCCTTGAGCCGCATTTATTTTCTGACGACAACGTCAAATCTTGTGATCTTGACGAGTTTGGGGAATTGCGGGTTGAGTGTGTTGTCGAGTGCGTGCGTCACTATCACCCACCCAAAACGCCCGTCTATTATTGTGACTTCGCAGGTCGGTTTTACTCCTTTCGCAGGATGGCATGGCGCAAACGGTTTTACGAGAGGAGGCATTTTCTTCCTTCGCCATGCGCGGCGCATCGGGAATTTCGGCTATTTTATTTTTTGTCTGCGGCTCGCACCTTTTCCTCCGACGTCGAGTCGAGTCGATTCGTTTCTTTTGAAGGCTCTTCTTTCTCTTCCAATCTGTGTGTCGAATCGAAATAGTTCTATTTGTATTTTCCTTTGAGCGAGTGCCAAGTTGACATTCCTTTTCCAGTGGTTGATTTGTTGGCAGGGGCCGCCAGAAAAATGTTGTCGTTTTTTGGCGCGTGACGTCGCGTCCGTTTTCCGGCGACGATTCACTGCGTTTGACCGCTGGCCCTTTTCTTCTCTCGCGTTCTCCTGCAATTCCTCATCCGCTCCATTTGTCCATGTGCTGTTTGTGTACATACTTGTTGGCACGCGTAGGTATGTACATGGGGGGGGGGGGGGGGGGGGGGTGTAGAGTATGTACGGCATGTGCTGATGTTTGTATGCAAGAAGTAATATTAGTAATGATAATAATAGTAGGATCTGGGGATGGCTCGATATTTGAGTTGCAGAAGCTGCTCGTTACCCTGGCAAATTACAAGCAACGGGCCCATCCATCGCATTCCCCGCCCCGTTCATTTACATGTCTCATTGCGCATTCTTTCATTATCTTATGCAAATTAGGCCTGCTCGCGTATTTCCTTTATCCACCTGCTTGCTTTATTGCATATTTTTACGTTCCCAATTTTTTTCTCTCTTTTGTATTTGCAGGCAAAAGATGATTGCCTTTCTGACTAGTATGAGAAGACGAACTGCTCAGCTATCCAGGTGATATCTGCCTGCCTGCCAGCCAGCATATAGCATGGCGTTGTTCTATCGACTTCTACACAATCGGACCAGCAGCAAGACTACTGCAGACCAGAGTAATCACCAATCATCCACGTCCTATGACGTCACAAGGGCGATGCCCAATGGCGGCCCGTCCAACTCGAGGACCAATCAGCATCAGCGACAGAGTGTTGGACCAATGGTGGAGCCAGATGTGTCCAGCTCATCGACCATCGTCCAAGATGAGTCCACTACGTGCAGAAATGCACCTTCGTTGAGTGTGGAAGAAGAACTTTGGTAAGTCGAGAAAGAAATTTGCCAGATGTAGGGTGCTGTGGGGTAAACCCGGACACCTGTAGGATCTCAGCAACCATAAAACCGATTGAGACAAGTATTCTACCAATCGATTTTGATCTCTCTTTCAAATGGGCATCGTGTTCATCATTTGCTGAAGCGGCAAGTTCAGAAAGCTTAGGTGTCCGGGTTTACCCCATAGTACCCAGACGTGGGCCTGGGGGTGAGGGGGGGTATGTTGAACGCACCCCCACCCCTACCTCTCCATACCCCCACCCGTACCCCCAGGAAAAATGAAAAGCAACATACCCCCGCGTACCCCCAGAAAAAAAACAGCACTACGTATCCCCACCACGTAACCCCAAACTTGAAATCAGCAGTTTGTCTGCCAGGACACGTACCCCCACCCTTTTTTCCTCTGGCTTACATCCATGCTCAGACTTTTTGCATACTCCACAAAGTGCATGCATTGTCAAGAATTGTTGTTTGTAGTTGCACAATGTAGTGAATAGTTTTATATAATGGTTTATCCCTATCATTCTAGACAAGTTGCTAAAGTATTCAACAGTGGAAATTCGATTCGAACACATACTTACACACCACTCTTATCAACCCACCACTGCATTTTGTATAAATATTACAAGGTGCACAATAAAAACTGTTGCACTGTATGCAAAAAAATAGTGCTCATTTTTTTCTGGGGATAGATATAGACTTTGTGGGGTTATGTATAGTCTGGCCAATAGCAGTTGGCACCTGGACTCAAGGCGAGTTGCGTAGTTTGCATGTACTTCTGCTAAATAGGAGTACACGAAGCGTGGACAGAAATCCGCATTTGTAAATCTATTTTACGCAATGCGCCTTGAGTTCAGGTGCCAACTGCTATTGGCCAGACTATAGTACACCATTTACAGTTGGGGGTACGTAAATATGCTGGGGGTACGTGAGGTTTTTTTCTTGGGGGTACGTAAAAAATCTGGGGGTACGTGGTCAAAAAATTTTTTTTGGGTGGGGGTACGCAACACCCCCCCACTTTTGACCTCCTGCATACCCCCACTGACAGACCCCCACCCTCAAAACCGTGCCCACGTCTGAGTACCCTACCAGGGAATCGAACCCTGGACCTCTCGCGTTCCAGGCGAGCGCCCTAACCATTGAACTACACACCTGGATGACTTGCAGACACACAATTTTACAGGCAAGGTCCACGGGAAGTGGTCCATTTGCAAATGAAAGAGTAGCGCCTACGGCCAAAGGCTTTTACTTATTAGCCCATGTTGCGATATGGAAACTTATGGGCAGAAGCACTTTTTGCTACGAGCGGTACTGTTTTATTTTGCACAGATGTGTAGGGTAATGAATCTCACCTCGCCCACGTGAACTTGATAATTCAATCCACCTACATACATACATGCTAAGCTAAGCCTACGTGCAAGAAGCAGTTCGTGAGCTGACGCTAAAAATAGTTTCGGTATGTACGTACAATATGCTTTTTTTCCACTCAAAATTGGAGAACGCGCCTAGGTACTAAAATGTTTAAATTTGCTCAGGTTGATTTTAACTGTAACATGTCCGTGTAGTGTTGGCCTACTGCCATCTCACGCGGGGCGGTCGTTTTAAGTTTTAAATGCAGTTTTTTACGGGGGCGTCGTTCCGAGAATGCGGCTTTTGTGCTTGACTGGCTGGCTCTTCTGGGAAAACTGGTTGGCATGCTCGAAACACGGAAGAGTCACTTCGATTCCACTGTAGAACGTGTGATGGGAACGGCATTTAGGCGTACAGTACAAAACAAATGTAGGTTATAGTACGTATGCTATGCTTTGGCGAAGGCAGATGGTGGAATAGAACATACAGTACGTACTTGGGCGTGTGATATAGTAAAATTGAATTGTATTTTTAGCTGTAGGCCGCCGTATTTTGGCCCCGATCACTTGCGACTGGTGATATATCGGGAATCGGATCGCATTGAGAGGCGACTTCTGTTCGACTCCAAAGCCATCAGACCCGTGGTAGAACGCAGCTCAGAATCCGACTCTGACCACCAGAATCAGCGGCAAATACACAGAAATGTACGACATCCACATTCGCAATGAGCAGCTTACATCAACATACGTACCTAGCGGGGGAGAAATTGCAGCTACCAAAATGGGACTTTTAGTCTGGCCAGTAATACCTAGTTGGCTATGACATTCAAGGCGCGTTGCGTTCACAATTGCGGATTTTTGTCCATGCTTCGGGTACTCCTATTTTAGCAGAAGTACATGCAAACTACGCAGTACGACTTGAGTCCCATGCCAACTCTCTCTGGCCAGTCTGTAGTGTATATTTGTGGTAGGTAGGTGGGTACAGAACCAACACGACATGCTAACAATTAGATACTTGTAAGTATGCATATACTATAGGTCCATGCGTAGATTACAGGCAAGTGGTGTGGGGTGACTGTAATGTCGGCAAATTTGTTTGTTTAGGCTCCCGCGGGCAGTTTGCCTGCTCCGACTCTGAAACAACCTCAACTGAGCCCCACCTCATCATCCAGGCACGGAAAGTTCGAGGTAATTGCTCTATGCCGCCCTTTGATGGTAATATGCAGATTTCGCAGGCTACTTCGCGGGCACAATAGAAATATGGGTCGACCGTCCGTCGCACAGTACTAAATACGCATGGGGGGTCGCAGTAGCCAGGTCGCATTTGTTGTGCCGCCGCGCTTATTTTGTCGGGGTGTGTGCTGTACGACTGCAGGTGTATGTACAGTACTGTACTGAACGTTACATGCGCGTAGGATTGCGAATGCTTCAACATGAAGCTGGTTGCGTAGCTAAGCAGCTTGTGCTACATAAGTACATGCTCTACATACCGGAGTTGCATTTACGCAAACGGTAATCAAGCTGTCAATTTTGATTAGTCAGATAACTAATTTTAAAGCGATCATTGCAGTTGCCCAGTCTGTACCAACTTTTCTGCTCTGTTGGCTGATGCAGCTACTTACTAATCCAAACACACTAAACAATACGGCTATGCCTATTTGGCTCGCGACACCATAAATATAGTTTTACAGGGAACTTTGTAAAATTATTTGTAAAAGTTTTATACAGATATAGGTAAAACGGCGATTTGTTACGGCGATTTTGCCTGCCTGTTACGTTCCTTCCTTGTGTTGTCGTGGAATCTGGGATCTTATTATTTGCTGAACAGAAGGAACGAGGAACTGATTTACGAGTTGCGCACGCCCAAACGAATTCACGCTCTTTCCCCTTCCTTGTTTTAACCCGCCGCTCATGTAGACGCTCCACTCCACTCATCCATCCTTGTAATGCATACAACACAACACGGCACACGGGTGCAGTTGGTACGTACAGTACTGGTAGGTACTGCATATAGTTGTACATGCGCATGCTCTACACCACTCCGGTATGTTTCTGTTGTTGCGCATTCTGTGATCGTAGAGGCGCAAGTGCGATCATGATGCAGTCTAGTCTCTCTCTGGGGGTAGCGCTACCTGTACGTACTGTCGAGATGTCATTGCATGACGCGACATGCTGCGGCGGCAGATCGTTTGAGTACCACCAAACCAAACCGCGATGATATAAAACCTTGGTTGGCTCTGGCTGGTTATGGTAGTAGCTCTGCCTCGGGTAAATAGTCAGAGTCGACCGTCGCTTCGCTCGTCAGTCACGTGAATTCCATGAAGCAACGCATTATGCGCAGTGGCTGACGAGACGACAGGTGGCAGTGGATAGGTGTGGAGGGGGGTGACGGGACTAACTTGACTCGATCAGGGCTGCTTCTGGTCGGTGGTTGGGTGTTGGATGGCTTGACTGATGCCGTATAACGCAAATAGACAATGCAGGGGGACTGGTTTGAAAATTTTTTGGCGACAACCGTTTACCGAAGGATTGGGCTTGGCTTTTGTGTCGCTTTGAGTGTTGTGTTAGCATTGTTGCACTTGCACATATCATGCAGGGGAGGCATTTCAGCAGACGTTTATCGCTCTTTTCACACACAACTCGATTTGTTTGTATAGAAGGAGAGGTGGTGACAGACAACTACGCAATTATGATGTACGTACATACAGTGGATGCATACGTAGTGTTACATACAAATATGCGAATTGTTGTATTATTGCGAGGGTTACGGTACTGTCAGGCATTCGAAATTTCTTGTGACGAGGTAGGTGAAACTGGGGGAAAAAGCGCAAATGCAAGTTGCAGCTAGGCGAGAGATGATGATAGACGGGGCCTCATAAATCGCTTTCTACAGGCTTTTTCTGTCGCTTTTTTCCGCGATTCTCAGCCCGATACGGCTGAATAATTGGTGGGAAGCAGTTGATGAAAGATGGATGCGGGCATTAGTACCTCAGCTGCTTGTTTTTGGTGTCTTTGCTCCTTCTGTTCAACTGGCAGCGTCTGGGGTTTGTTCACTCTGCGCTCTATCATCCATCCTCTGACGGAACGGGGTTCCCATGCCATATTACGCAGTGGCTTGCCCTGTGTACGTACAATACTTGCGCATGTTCACGGTATTGGTGGCTTCCTATTGCAGGTGTCAGGGGCTGTAGTAGCTTAAGCTGCCGCCCCCGTTTAATTTTCACCTACTCAGGCTAACAGTTTCAGCTTAGCCTAGCTGTCTTGTTTTTCATTGTCTGTCCTTGGGGGAACTGCGCAAAAGAGCTACTCATTACAATTCACCTTTGTGCGTATGGCGTCGGCTGAGCTGTTGTTATCACCTCTGAGCTACTAGTATGTATACGGTTATGTTGTCATTGACGACAGTTGTTGGGCAGCTGCCTCTCGCCAGGTAGGCAGAGACAATAGGGGACGTCGTAAGCTTCAAAGCGCCCTTTGCTTTTCGTTTTGCACTAACTCAGGCCTTCGCGAACTCTTTTTAACATTTACTGCGTTGAGCTCGAAGTTTTCGCACTACTGGCTTGGTGCGTTGCCAAGCGCAGCTACATAGCTGCATGTATGTGAAGGGCGATCAGGGGGAACCTTGCCTACTATACCTGCGTTCATTTGTACAAACAACGAGCAAACGACTAAGGGAGACATGCTCATTAGTAGCGGTGATAACTTTGCTGAGTCAGGGCTCATGTAATGCCGAAACTTTAGAAGGCGGGTACCACAAGCACGTGTAAATCAATAGAACGGATGCACCGAATACGTGCACGCATAAGCCCTTTTCTGCGACTTCTAAGTTTAAGCAGTCCAAAGCCATGACATGCACTCTTGCTGTCGCTGCACTGAAAGAAATTGAACCAGTTCAGCGGAAGGAAGGTCATGACATGTCAAGCTGAATTGTGTGTCACGTCCTGTCTGCATGGATACCGAATGTAATTGATACAGTGGATCTTGTGTAAAACGACTGCTGACCAATGCAGAACCTCGAACTCAATCATCGTCGTTATGAGATAAAAGATTGATGATGGACTTGGCTTTGCTATCATTTCATCTCAATCCAGGAGATCATTTTCCCTTTCTTCTCATTGCATTGATGCATTGATGATATCCTGTTTTGATCGTGTGTCCTCTTGTGTGGGGCAAGCCTCGCCTCTGGTCAGTTTTCAGGGTCAGCAAAGGTCAGTTGAGCGTGCAAAGAATGCCGCCAGTGCGATCCAAGTAGACATACGTACGTACGTACCTACTGACGGAAGGGAGGGAGAGGAGAGGGATGGTTTGGGGTACGTGTACCGTATGTCAGACGCATAAAATGGATGATCGCAAAGGACAGACGGGGCGCTCCTTTTGCACCCTTCTTTTCACACCCCGAAGGAGGCAGGCGAGGCAGATTCTTTTCTTAGTTCTTCACACTCGAATGAAAGGGGAGTAGGAGTCCTTGGCTCGCTCGCTACTGGTAGTCGTCTTGGCACAACTCCAAGGCGCCTCTTTGTTTGGTGCAACCAAACAGCCTTCCAGTCTGCATGCGTACGTACGTACGCGTTTTTTGCTTTTGTTTGGTGATTCACGAGTCTGAAACCGCGTCTGCGTGTGATGTGGCTATTGCTTTGCGTCTGTGGTTCTGTTGGGAAGCAGTAGTAAAAATTTTATCTGCTGTACGTTCCCAGCAGCGGTTTTCCTTGCCGGTTGCTTCTGCCGCTGCTGGCTGTTATTGAATTTCCTTGCGAAAATAAACAAGACGGCAGTCGTACTCACAGTCACACCCAGACCCTGAGCGCTTTGCTTGCTGGCTGCTTGCTGGAATAGTAAAAGGGGCGGAGTGAAGAGAGAGGAGAGAGGGAAAGTAGAAATTGGACGTCGGCCAAGTAGGCAGCATGCGACTGTGACAACAAATACCCGCCCATAAAAACAAACTGGAAGTGATGAATATGTAGATGGAATGACATGGAATGAATAGGAAGTACGCGAAAACGTTCATTCAAAGCTAGAGCATGGATGAAATAGTAGACACTAGACAGATGGTCGCTCATGCGCAAAACAGAAAACAAAAAGCAGTAGAGTCACGCACACGGGGACAATAAAATTGTTTCCATTACGATTTATGGGCCCTGCATTCCACTGGTGACATCACGGGAGAAAGCAAAGAAACGCATGAATGCTTCATGTACAATAGGATATTACTATTAGTTGTATTTCTTTGGAAGTACGCCTAAGACAGCAATGCAATGCAAGTGTGTTTTGTGACGTTTCAGGTATTACGTCAGCATCCGTCAGCGGATACGAAATTGTTCGGTGAGATGATTTTCGGTGCGATGCCCATGTCGTACAAAGGGGAAACGCTCAAGCTACACCAATTCAAGTAAGCCTTAAGTCTGTACTGTACGTGTACATACATACAGTAAGAATAAACAAGTTTGTCTTTGTTTATTCTTGCTAACCAACCACGAAACGCATCGAGGCAGCTGCCAGCATGATAATGGATCATTTGCGCAGTTTTGGGAATGGTCCAGCCATGGACCATTTGCGGTCCAGCGAGGCTACCGTACTTCAACACGTAAACGTGGACTTCTTTAAAGTTGTCTTTGAAAGCCCCCTGACTGCTAGCTGCCTCGATGCGTTTGAGGGAACTGTACAGTGAGAACAAATGTACGTACCACGGCAGTTGGTGAGTTGATGACAGCTGCGCACAGGTAACAGCTTTTGTCTTGGTACACTGTACATCCTCTCTCTACGATGGGTCCTATTATGTGGGCAATACGCGTACGTATGCGCTGGTACGTGTACTTACGAATCGGCACGTGCCCTCAGTCAATGCTGCTTGCCGCCGTTATTACAAACAACTTGCGAGTCTCGTACAGATGGCAATAAATTTGGTCCGCAGATGCAATGCAAATGTTTTTTGCTCCCTCCAGCTGGTTTTCGCGATGTTTTTTGTTATGCGTACGTTCCGTTACGCATTGCAGAACGTGATAGATGCGTCTGATGCCTCGTCTGCTTAATGCTTCTTGCCTAACTCTGCCTGCTGCTTGCCGCTTTTCAGGTTTCGATTTCAAAACTGGATGCCATTGGGGTTTTCATTTTGGCAGAATGGACAATTTGTTATTTTTTATTCGCAAAATGGGCGTGGTTTTGGGATGGTGCAAAGTACAAATCATGCATGGACGTGGCTTGTTTCTAGCTCTCCATGAGCTATTTTTGCCGAGATGATCGTTATGGCGAGCTAATTTGACCTGTTGGTTGTGCATCCTGTCTTTCAGTCCTGAACACCCCACCCCCTCTTTTGTTGAGCTACTAGAAACATTTGCAGACTGCATCCTACTCTCAATTCTGAACAGTGAACACTGAACAGCAGCTGTCGAGGACTTGTGTGTGTGTTGTTGACGCGCTTGGAAAAATTACGGGGAGAGGCTTAAAAAACTGAAACAGCAGCCGAAGGACAAAAAAAGGAGGAAGCAGTAGTCTGTAGAATTTTTAGGAGGCAGGGGGATGCTTAGCTAATCGTTAGCTGCTTTTTTGAGCGAAATGGCGGCAACGCAAAGGGCTAAGCTTTCTATGCTGTTCTTGCTACAGCTTGCGCAAGCAGAGAATTTGGAATATTTGCTGACGAGTTTAGCTGGAGGGGCTGAACTGAAATAGACAAGAGGAAGAAAATTTATGCCTTTATGCTTAGGGCTGTCCTCTCCTCTCGTTCCAGCATACTTCGCATATTAGCGGGTGAATGTACATGATGATGTGCTACGTTGTATGAAGGAGCAGTAGGGGAAAGGAACCGAATTGAAAGGTGGAGTGGATAATTTTGCCCTCTTCTCTCTCTGTTCTCTCCTACGCATGCTGCTAGCTAGCTAACGTATATCATCCTCTCTGCCCATGGGTATTTTGCTGACGTATGTGGGGACGTATTGGGTTTCGTTTTCGTTCCTCAAACCTTGGCTGGCTGCCTACTAAGAGCTATTTTACAACGTACACAAAGATGACTTGGGTGGGTGAGATCAGAGGGGTGGTGAACCTGCTACTGAGGTGGGCGAATATTCCAGAGTCGGGGGGAGCGGAGGTTTTAGCACTTTTCGTTGAAGATGCGAAAAGATGGAGATAGAGAAGGGTGTGTATTTACGATATGAGGTAACGCGATTGTGTTGGTCGATAGCGACCCCGCTGTATTCAGTGAAAGTTTCGATCGGTATCTGTGGGGTCGTTGACGTCATTTTGTTATCAATTCTTGTTTTCACTCGCTCGTTTTTCGCTCTCAGATGATTGAACAAGGTCGACGACCCCGCAGGCACCGATCCAAACTATCACTAAATGCCGCGGGGTGGCTATCAACCAACCCAATCGCGTTACCGCATATCGTCCATAGAGGGTGGGTGGTCTATTAGCTCACGATGTAGAGAGAAGGAGGGAGAGAAAGTGAAGCAGTTTTCGGGGGCGGGCGAGGCGAATGAATGTTTACGAACGGCTGGCTAGTTGACTTTGGACTCACTGACTCACTAGCACGTGGCGTAGGTGTATGTATACGTACCAAGGCGCATCCAAAGCTGCTTCACCTAACGCCGAACGGGCATTGATTACTGGCTGGCTTAGGCTTAGCTGGCATACCTCGTGAGTGATGTACAGTGTACATACAGTGGGCGTGCACGTACGCAAGTATGGATGAACAGTGTTTAAGCAAGCAGTGGGAATATGGAACGTAAACTACAGTAGCACATGTTCGAGGGACTGACACAATTTAGCGAGAATGACATTTTCGTTGTTTTTAGGCAACCGCATCAACTGATGGTGACAAAAGTGTTTCCTGGACATATCCACCGAAAAAGCTCAAGACATCCTGTGATAAGGTAAGACAACTGCATGCACTGTACTGACCGGAGAAGTTTTTTGTTGGCAAAATTAGGTTTCTGAGTTCGAGAGCAGAAAACTTTTCGAAACTTACTATTTTTTACTGTGGTTTTTTCGAACAATTTCATCTGACCTTATTTGCCGCTCACACGGGATGGGCGTACGTACAGTGTAGTGTACATAACATGTAGGGGAATACGTGCATTTTGGCGCAGTCTACTCGAAGAGGTAAATATATTTACGGCTGAATTATACGTGACGGATTACCACCACTCCTACTGCTGCGTGACTTTTTCAACAAGCACGAGACCGTGGAAAATTGCCTCCCATTGACTGGATATAATAAAAGTATTACTTCCATCCATGAGTTCGAGCCAAGTTTCTCTTGATTGGCCTATTATTAGCTGTCACATGCGTACGGTCTGCATGCAAGCGGGGCTTTGTCCCGCTTCCCTTTCCCAGCCGACTGTCACCGAAGACCAAAATCACGTGGGCTTTTTCGCCGAGCGGTACCTTTTCACGTGAAGTGGACTGTGCATACAATATGAGAATGTTGAGAGTGGTTTGCGATCCTACGCAACTTTACACTTTTGATGAGGGTGCGCTACTGATTAGTATTGCGCTATCCGACTACGGACCAGATAAATGCTATCGGGGAGAGAGGGGTTAAAACAGTTTTTATGTGGAGAGGGTGAGCATTGGATAGATTGGTAGGCAAAATTGAAGGATAATGGGCGGAAGTGCACATATAAGGGCAGTCATCATTGGGAGCTTTTATGATGGTCGTAAAAGCATCGTTCCATTAGAACGACATAATTTATTCGCAGGCCTGGCTTTCGTTGAGTGTTATTCGTCTTGTGGGATCAGATTTATGGTATTGCAACGTGGGTGTTGCTGTTTTGTGGCATAATTACAGAATAAAGGCAGCAGTAGACGTGGAAGTTTAGTGTTTGTCGAACGACCAGCTGTGCAAATCTCATTTCAGTGGGTGTACGCAAACGTACTTAGCGTGCAGTGGGATATTAAGCTACAGAGGGACAATAAAATAATAGCAGATCTAGTACATTTCAGTAGTTAGTAGCAACGTACCGTTGCTGTGTTGGAGAAAGGGAGATAAAGGGATGATGCCATAATGGTGGATATTGCGTTGTGTGTGTTTCAGTGAGTGCAGTGGAGGACTGGAGTTGAACGCCACCACTGGGAGCTCCGACTCGGACTCCCAGTACTCCACAGTCACCTCCCTGGATGGACTGCTCCCTGGGGGAAGAATGGGTAAGGCTTGCCGCATACATGGTTGCATATTAGATGCGTATAGTTATTGTCCGTTGCTGGAGAAAACTATTCTTCCACTGCCCGTTTTGCGGTGAATGCATGATTTCATCTCTACGAGTGGAATAAAGTTGCTACTGTTCCGCGTAAACAGGCAGCGGACGTGTCCCTTCTCTCCAACAATCAGCTATGCGTTCATAATTTACTATTGCGTTCGTACACGTACGTTCGCATGCGTACATTGTACACTGTTGTATAGTTTGCCGGTTTATTATGTATGGTACGTACGTATCTTTGTCTGATGATGTACGTACATTACACGGTCGTTTGCGTTGTTTTGTAGCCGCCAGCTCTCCGATGGACGTGCCGGACAAGGTGTGCAAGACGCCGCGCAATTCCCTGGCCAAGGACTCTTCGTTCAAGTCCGCGTCCAAGTCCCCCACGCCCCTGGTGCACGTCATCCATCCGCATCCTCCTGCTCCAGTTCCTGCTCCTGCTCCAGTTCCTCTTAGCTCCCCCTCGGACGGTGAGCAGCCGATCAGATGCGCGAGCAGCAGCGGGAGCAGCGACGGAGCTCCTTCCTCCAATCAGCTCACTCGCTCCGCCTCCGCACAGGGCAAAGAAGCTGCGGCTGCGGCGGGGAGTAGGAGTAGGAGCTACTGCGGCGGGGAGCATGTGCATCTGGCCTCGAGTCTGGGCTCGTGCAGCTGCTCCGGGTCGTCCCTGGGCAGATCGCCGCCGCCGCTCAGCTGGTGCTTCCGACGCAAGCTCAGTCAGTTGAGCAGTCTCAGTGCTGGGGTACAGAGAATGCGGCTGCGCAGTAGCGGAAGCAGCACTGAGGAGGTGAGAGAGTGAGGAAGGCACTAACTAGGGTACTATGGGCTAAACCCGCCCATGAGGGAAATCCGCCAAGCTATGGCGCTTTTACCCCTCACCAGGCCTAGGTTGTCAGTTATGGCTAGGAACAAAAAAACAGAGGCAGAAACTTCCCTACATGCATTTTTGAAAGCCCGCTCGAAATTTTCATGTCTCACGTGTTACAGTGAATTTCGTGTGTGGAGCGCACTGGTGCTTCTATGCGTTATGAATGACTTGCTCATTTGTGCTGTGCGTATGCTGTGTTGCAGGGCCCCGTGACCTCCGCCGGTCGCCGTCCTCAATTCGGCGTGGCTGTGCTCTTCAGTTTCGAGCCTCCTCCTTCTCCCACGTCGGACATGACTGGAGGCGCTCACTGGAATAGTGCCAGCGAGTAAGACGCGTTTCTATCTTCTTTATCTAATCTTGCTACAAGTGTGGGGTGGAGGGACTGTACAATATACATGCGCTGTAGGAGCGCAATAAAAGAGCGTGTAGGAGCCCAGTGAGGAAGGTTAAGAGGGGAAGTTTGAGAAATTGAGCTGTGCAGTCTGATGGGGACGTGCGCTAAGAGGGGCGTAATCCCGTACTGCGCTGCGTGCTCGATTCACGCACTGGCAGCCCAATTTTTCAGACTGCTTCTCTTGTCCTCGCACCTCTTAAATAGAGTACAGCCGCGCTAAGGACTATTCCATCCTGTCCTTCGTTACGGATACATGTGCCTGTGTTGCAGTTGTTTCCGTCGCTTTCTCTTCACTCACATGGACATTGTGGAGGCGGAGGTGAAGCGACTGCAAGCCGCCATCTTGCAAGCATCTCTGTCCAAATCCACATTCCTCGCTGCCGTTTTCAAGGTATGTTGTTTGCACTATGGGAATCCGGTGTATTCCCAGCTGATGTGTATGGACGAGTTGCGGTAACGCGATTGGGTTGGTCGTTAGCGACCTCGCGGTATTTTGCGACAGTTTGGATCGGTGTCTGTGGGGTCGTCGATGTCATTTGGTGTCAATTCTTCTTTTCACTCCCTCCTTTTTTTCTAATCCCAAATGATTGAACAAGGTCGACGATTCCACAGGCAGGCACCGATCCAAGCTTTCACCACCGAATACCGCGGGGTCGCTATCGGCCAACCCAATCCCGTTACTGGAACTCGTCCATAGGTACATGCAATACATAATTTGCATAGTTGCTAGTGCCTCCCGTACACGCGAGATGTCACCGACCCCATGTTGTGCGTGTGTGCGTGTGTGTTGTAGGCCTGGGCCGCCTTCAAACACGCCCTGCTGTCGCTGTACAACGCGCCGCGTTTGGCGCAGCCGCTGTGGCTCAGTCTGATGGGCGCGCAGAAGAGTCGGCGGCATCTGCACCCGCATCACGCGTCCACTGACGCCGAGCTGATGAGGAAGTTTGTGCACGTGTTCAGTCGTCTGGTGGACGAACTGGATGTGAAGATGAACAACTTGTAAGCCCAGTCGAGAAGGAAAATGTGCCAGGGAATCGAACCCTGGACCTCCAGCGTTCCAGCCTTAACCCCCTTCGTAATCCCAGGCGTCCGCCTATCCGTAGCCACCCGGCAAACCCCGTCCGTAGACGGGGCAAACCCCGTCCGTAGACGGGGCAAACCCCGTCCGTAGACGATGTGGAAAAACAAACCCCGTCTACGGACGGGGTTTGCCGGGTGGCTACGGACAGGCGGACGCCTGGGATTACGAAGGGGGTTAACCATTTGACTACACCCGGATGACTTCAGACACACAATTTCCACTTTTGATCATGACAGCTAGCCCAGCCCAGATATGTATGTGCACACTATTAGGGAAGCTTCATAAAGTACGTCACGCCAAAATAGGGGGGGGGGGGGGGGGTCGGGGAGAAGGTGACGTTAGCGTGACGATTTGTCTCTCTCTCTGTACATAAGCATGCTAGGGGGGGGGGGATGATGGCCAAGAAAAGCGTGGCGTATTAGGGGGAGGGGGTGACGACAGGTGAATTTTTGCGTGACGTACTTTATGAAGCTCTCCATACAGTACGTACAAACGTACACTATGTTGATTTGTTGACACCACAGTACTGCGAAGTACCTACAATACAAACAGCTAGGCAAAGTATGTTTGCGTTGACGATGTGGCATTTTCGCTTCACGACTTCCCGATTGGATCCGTGGCTGGAGTATCTAATGAGCAAGTGCGTGCGTGGTGTTTTCAGCTTCTTGAGTCGTTTGCTCACTGCCGTACTGAAGAGTCATCTGGCCTGGGTGTCCAGTGTGGCTCCCTCACTTAAGTCCTCTGCTTTCGTCCTCCTATGTCATCGCCAACTGATATCACCATCCACCTCTCCCGTGCCTTCTAGTCATCTCATGACCAACTACCCTCATCATTGGACGGATATGCGCATTGTAAGAAAGACAGAACAAACTGCTGGTCGCGTACGTGCAGTAAGATCCTGTGGGGTAAACCCGGACACGGGGGTAAACCCGGACACCTAGTAGACCGATTGAGCGACAAGTATTCTTCCAATCCATTCCTTGAACGCTCCTCTTTCATATGAGCTACCGTGATCATCATTTGCTGAAGCGGCAAGTTCAGAAAGGCTTAGGGTTTACCCCGTGTCCGAGTTTACCCCACAGTACCCAATGTCAGGAGAATTCGTCTCTGTGGAAAGGAATGTGTCGCGCCTGGATTTGCGGATTACTTTGCCACTCTATCTAGAGATGTAACAGGGGCTCCGGCTCCGGTAAATCCCGGCATATTTTTGGATCCGGCTCCGGCTCAGGCATTAAGAAGATGGATCCGGTACCGGATCCACGGTCTATCTTTTTCACTTTTTTGCTGCCTGCACCCTTGAAAAATTAGGTTTTCGCATCAAAATTGATCAAAAATTATTGCGAAACTTTTGAATTAAACTGTTTTGCTGCGCTCAGGCAATCGCACTTGAGTCAATTGTCTCATATTTTCCCTTTGTATCGCATTATGGCAGCAATGAAGTGATCAATACTGTTGCGCATTTTTCCTACAGTAGTTTGCTACAGTATTTTCTGGGCTTGGATCCGGCTCCGGCTCCGGCACTTTGAAAAATGTCGCCCTGTTACATCTCTACTATCTACGTGCTAGTGCACATGACCTTGTCTTTTCTTCGACAAATTTCCCAGCAGCGTCGCTCGAGTTTTTTGCGTGTTTTGATGAATGACTTTCCAAACTCGAATGTACTGCAGTGCAGTAGTCGTGTTTTTTGCAGGAGGAGAATATGACGGAGTCGGCCAGGTTCCCCTACAATCCGTTCTGGGCTCAATACCTGTAAGTGACGTCACGATTTTTTCATCGTTCTAAGAAAGTGCGTATGCATGTGCGCAGTTGCGTATGTACTTACGAGGCAGGTGGAGATAAGGTGGATTGTGCAGCGTAGCAGTAACCAAACTAAACACCTAAGTACCAGATGGGGGCTTTGGCTTTTTGGCTGGCACTCCAGCCAAGTAGCGTGACTTGACTGATAAGAGACTGGCAGGCAGAGTGAAGTGAAGAATGTCAGTCGGTTGATGCCACCTTTGCCCCCTATTTCCTGCGTAGGTGCACGTGTACGCACAGGCATGTGATGTCTGCCTTATCTAAGAAGTGTAAGTGCGTACACGCAACGCTAATTCGTACCAGGAAAGCGTACTGTAACATAACCTTTGCGTTTTTTGCACCCATACGGTGTCCATCCTACGACAGTCTAGGCACATCGAATGGGCAGACAGCTGTAAACTTTTGAATGGCTGATAAGACAGCATTTTGAGCGCTGCAAGACTGTTGCCACCAAAAAGAGTAGCGGGCGCAAGGGGGATTGTCTCTGTCAACAAGAAAGAGCTTTGCAAATAGGCAAGTCAAGCTTCCTTCTAGTATCTGGCTACACAGAAGAAACACACACATGCGGTAGCGACCGCTGCTGAAGATATGTACATACATATGTACGTACATGCAGTACCTTCTAATACTTTCTTGGGTACAAACTATGTAGGCCTACATACTTGCAGTATTCTGTGAATCCTGCACACCACCTTATCTCACGGCGTCTGATAGGAAAACCGTATTATGGGGTGTTTATCCCCTGGGGCTAGCACACTGGGGATAGGAGCAAGCGTTTTTGGGCATGCTTGAGGTGAAAACAGAGGTGGTTATATGTTATAGTGCGCGTGTTGTGTGTGTGTGTGTTGCAGGGACGTGATGGGTTCGGTGGGTTTCCCGGTGCGTCAGGCGAAGACGCTGGTGCTGGGCGAGCGGCGCGAGCTGGTGGTGGAGCTCCTCTGGCTCCTCTCCTACTTCCTCCGCTGCGGCGACGTCCTGCAGGAGGAGGACAGCTGCGTCTCCTCCCACAAGCCTCCTCAGGCCACCCTGTTCCAGGAGGCGGGGGTTTCTTCGGAAGTCCCCAGTTCGAGGACGTCCCTGCTCCATAGCCGAGACACAGCGTCCAATTCTGTGGACAGAACCATTGCCGATGTTGCTATGGAAGAGGCGGAGGAGGAAGTCACTCCGGTCTTCGTCGCCTCGTCGCATTCTGAGGAAGAGACGCCTCCCTCTCCCATCCACATACGCTGCGACGATTACGACGAAAGTAACAAGGAGAACGAAGAGGTGTCGAGGGGGAAGATGGAAGGGACGCCGATTCTCGTGCAGACAGGGATGGCTAAGGAGCAGCCAGTGGTGCTGTGCAACGGCCACGGCGCGGTCGGCTCCTCCTCTCGCTCTCTCCAGTTTCCCATCAGTCCTTTGGCGGAAGACAAGGAACTGACGCTTGATGCGAAGGAAGAGGGGAGGCGAGCGGCTTCTTCGCAGCAACTTCTGTCAAGTCTGTACGAGGAGAATCAGTCGTCTTCTTCGTCGGGAATACGCAAGAAGCTTTCGATGGACTCTGGGTACGTGAGCGGAGGAACAGGAGGAAGCACTAGTCAGCAGCAGCGACGCTTGGCCTACTCTGCGGCCCTGAACAGCAACAACTGTAGCAACGGAGGTGATGTGACTGACTGCGCTGTTGGAGGCAGTGAGGGCAAAAGTCGGCCCTCGGTACAGTCTGTGGACTCTGGATTCGATGCGATGGAGGAGCGTTTGATGGTCTCCAGTTGTCACGAGATGACTGAGGGGAGACGACTGAACAGCAGCGGCAGCAAGGACTGTAGTGGCGTGGTGAGGCGGATAGCCGTGCAGGATCCGAGCCCGGAGCTTTACCGCCGCGTATTCGGCGACGCGAAAGCAACGCACGTTGATGAACTGGTGGACTACCGACGGCGGCGAGGACCTGTAGCAACGCAGGAGGCTACACGGCGAGGAACTGTAGCGGAGGAGGCGACACGTTCTCGAAGAACTGTAGCAGAGGAGGCGACACGGCGAGGAGCTGTAGCGGAGGAGGCGACACGTTCTCGAAGAACTGTAGCAGAGGAGGCGACACGGCCTCGAGGAACTGTAGCGCAGGAGGCGACACGTTCTCGAAGAACCGTAGAAAGGGAGGAGGTGGTGGATGCGGATTGGGACTGTTGTGTTCCGGAGGATTTGGGCCGCTCCATGCTGGCCGGTTACCTCCCGTCGCCGGATCTTCAGTTCGCCCTGTCCGGGGCCCCGTCCACGGATGACGTGTACACGCGGCTCTACGACGATCTACAACAGGCGACGGCGCAGAAGGAAGGCGCGGATTTGGCGCTGGAGCAGAGGAAGGAGTCCGAGCCGCCGGCTGTCTACATTGTGGCGGATACCAACGAATGGTAAAGAAAGAAATAGGGTGCTGTGGGGTAAATCCGGACACGGGGGTAAACCCGGACACCTAAATGGTATATCTCAGCAATCATACGACCGATCGAGACAAGTATTCTTCCAATCCATTCCTTGAACTCTCATAGCTTTCAAATGAGCTACCATGATGTTCATCGTTTGCTGAAGCGGCAAGTTCAGATAAGCTTAGGTGTTCGGGTTTGCCCCGTGTCTGGCTTTACCCTATTGTACACGAAGTTGCAAGTGGATAGATAGCCTACTTCATGAACAGTGCCGCGACAATTCCAAAATTGGCTATCGGTTGAAACGTGAATGGACGGTCTCTGTATGTAGAGTATGTATGTAGAGTACTGTGTGGTTGTTTGCACTGCAGGACTGTGAAAGTGTTGTCGAGCGACAGTCTGACGCATTGTCTGCGGGAGAAGGAGCTTCCATGCGCCGCTCAGTCGGTAGTGGACCTGATCGAGAATACCAAAGCCCTGATGGAGTTCGACTACGCACCTGACTTTGTAAGCCAATCCACAATGCACTAGGTTACGCACTGTCCGGGGGTTAGGTACAGGGTAACGAGACGTATTTCCGCCTCAGCTTTCCATTTGCGCCCCAAAATTTACCTGCCAGAGGCGCAAAATTACTGTATGGTAGATATGAATAGGTGCCGTAAGGTGGCAGGCAATGAGGTGAATTTGGCATACTGCGCCTCAGGTTTTTGTCGGCTTCCTGCTATCGGCCCCCCCCCCCCCCCCCCCCCCCCCCCCGACTGTACTGTAGATACCTTGACACATCGTACGTGCCTGCACATACAAGTACCTACATGAATAACTTTTGCTGTTTTGTTTCTTCAGTGCGTGATGCACGTGGAGGACTGTTTGAGCGAGATGTACAGCAAGAGCTGCGTGCTGGCGCAGACGCTGCAGCAGATGGAGCCGGACGCGGAGATGGAGATGGACCGACTCTGTCGCCTGGTCGGCTGCGACGTCTCCGACTGGCCGCTCTTAAAGGCCGTCGCCAGTCTCCACTCGCCCTCCGTCATGTCCACCATACTCGCCTGAACTGACACTACACTACCTTTTTATATGTACCTAGTGAGTGGTATAACAGAGCTAAGGCACAGTAGAATATGAAGTGGTAATATTGCTTTGTTTGGCTGCAGTCAATCAAATCAAGAGTTGAGTAGTATTGTCAAGACTACATAAAAAGGGAAGTGAGACTATGCCAGCTAGTATTGGCTTCGTGTTTCATGCTTCGGCCGTTTTGCTACCGATCGAAGGCCCCTATAAAATGCACGCAAAAGTTAAGATGTCTTTCATTTCGTATTTTACATCGACCTACGGGGGCCCCCGATTGGGACCAAAACGGCCATAGCATGGAACACGACGCCAATACTAGCTGGCATACCGTATTTACCGGTGCATAGCCCCATGGGGGTGTGCAAAAATTGAGAGGTCCCATATGGGGGTATGCATAGGGGGGGGGGGGGGTTATGCATGGGGCATTTTTTATGTTTTTGAGAGGTGCGCAGAGGCATATTTTTTAGGTCAAAAGCACGTGTTTTAGGGCATAATTGAGGTCAAAACACGGTTATTCTAGTACAATACACCCCCAAGCAGGCTTATAGGCATCTTAGCTTGGTGTGGGAGTGGCTATGGGTACTATATGACCAGCTTACATAGGTAGGTTCAGGTACAGTACAAATGGGGGTATGCATGGGGGGGGGGGGGGTTTATGCATTGGGCATTTTTTATGTTTTGCCAATATGGGGGTATGCATTGGGGGGGGGGGGGGGGTTATCTACCGGTAAATACGGTAGTCTCTCTTCCCTTATGTAGTCTTGGTATTGTGTAGCATAGTGAAGCTAGGCGCGCGTAGTATATTCGTACAACGAAAGTACTGTCTTACACTCGGATCGGATCCTTCACGTACGTACTTTATTGGCGTCCTATCTAATCTCGCAATGTGTTAATAGTTATCCCGTGAATTTGTATGTGGATCTTGGGACGGACCTTTGGACTCGTCGAATTTTTCTACGCAAGAGCTTTTTTTCAGTGTAAATCGCGAAAGTTGTCTGTTTTCTTCGCCTGCTGATTAAGTGTAGCGCTAACGTCTGCTAGTGATGTCAAGTAGGCTTCTGTTTTCGGGGTTCACTTATGTACGTACTACGTATGCGTAGCGTAATTACATTGAGCCTGTCTTGTTGTTGTTGTTAACACGCGCCATGAGTTATGCACTGAACGCGGAAGTTGTTGTCCTTTCTTTTTGTTGAATTACTTGCTTGCACGCGCTGATTCGAATAGTAATATATTGTATATTAGTAGGTAAATGCTTACTTTACTATACGCTTGAATGTTCGTTTTCGTTCTGCAGGAGTGATGATGAAGTGAAGAATGTGTTGAAAATCTGTTACTTACACTCTGTGATATCGAACTGCCACAATTTTTTGTTGGGTACCTACGTAATCTTTTTTTCTAGCTGTAACTGTTGACGTTACTATTGCCTTCCTTCCAACTTCATTCACTCACTCTACCATTACAGTACACAAATGTACATAAAGCGCACGATTTGTATGGCTTCTTATGTGTTGTATGTGTATCTCAAGTCAGTTCCTTTGTTCTGTACTGTACAGTTTCTTTCCGTTGGCGTGTAGTAATTTATTTATTATTATTCTACTAACAAATAGGGCCGATGTCTGTCTGTCTGTGTGTGTGTCTGTGATGCGATAAACTCGCTCAGTTTTGCAGCTACAGCGTCGAGTAATGGCTCATTCGAAAGCTTATAAGCCCAAGGGCGCCAGGAAGGCCTTCGATTTTTGATCTGATCAGCCGATCGCCAATAATCGATCGATAATCGATATTTTAGTACTAAAAGCGCGCAGATTCACTCACAACTCACTCAATTTTGCAGCTACATCATCCATCCAGGGCTCTTTCAAGCGCTTATGGTCCCGAGAACGCCAGAAAGACCTGCGACTTTTGATCTGATCAGCCGATCACCAATAATCGATCGATAATCGATATTTTAGTACTAAATGCCGCAGAAACCAAACAACGCAGGTTTCCAAGCCAGCGTTTGCAAATGGTCACGCCCGAAAGTGCACACGAGACTAAAACGCGAGATGCGCTAATGGGTTGCCAGATCTGCAAAAGGGTTGCCAGATTGCTAAATGCGCAAAAGGGTTGCCAGATCTGCAAAAGGGTTGCCAGATTGCTAAATGCGCAAAAGGGTTGCCAGACTTGCAAAAGGGTTGTCAGATCTATGCGGGAAAAGGGATGCCAGATCGCCATAGGGTTGCCAGCTCTGCGATAGGGTTGCCAGATATGCTACTTTTTGCCAACTGCCCAAAATTGTTGCCAAATCCACAATATGTTGACAGATCACGATCTACAACAGAGTTGCCTGCCAGATCTGCAAAAGGGTTGCCAGATTTTGCAAAAGGGTTGCCAGATCTGCAAAAGAATTTTACTGCGAAGCTGTAACGGGCCACTGGTTGTACAAACGAGTAGTGTTCTTCCTTGCTCTTCTGTTCTCGGGTGAAGAAATGACGAATGAATATTCAAGCAATAAAAGCTATTCGGTGTGAAATATTATTTACACAGACACGCATACGCATCCGTTCTTTGTTCACATGCTTTACAATTACATTTACACACATGCGTACAGTAGCGCATAAAACAACATGTCACTTATTATTGCGAGTACAAAAAAAGACAGACGTAACCCAAATTCTTTCATATCACAAACGACCAAATGACCATCATCCTCATCTTGAAGCACATAAAAAACTACAAAAATACCTATAAAAAAGCACATAAAATAGTGCAATATGATGAGCCTCAGCCTCGTGTCCTGGAGTGAAACAATAGCGCGCTACACACATGGTGAGTAAACTCACGGTGAATTCACCGGTCAGTTTGAACTTCGAGTTTTATTTTTCGTGTAGAGCATTCTCACTTGCTCCCACGTGCAAAATTTTTCTCACGTGTTCACACGTGGTGAGTTTCAAACTCACGGTGAATTCACCGGCCTCCCTATGCTTCATCACATACTAATGGGGAATTCCCCGTGAGTTTACTCACCACGTGTGTAGCGCGCTATTTATAAATACGGTACCAAAAATACATAATTGGGCTTAGGGAAGAATGGAGGACGTAGTTTAAACGAAAAAGAGCATCCCTGGCAGATATGCGCCCCAATTATTTGGGTTATGTTTTGTGCCCCAATATCCAATTTGGATACTCAATTTATTATTTGGTTTCGTAAAACCCAATCTCTTTTTCGTTTTGCACTACGTCCTCCATTCTTCCCTAAGCCCAATTATATATTTTTGGCCGACGGTCCACTCAATAAATGCACAAGAGCTCAACTGGTTGCAGTCTCTTCCTCTTCCGGTATCAATGGCTGTGCAATTTCTTGTGCGGCGAGAACGTGAGTGGGCTGTTTCCTTCTTCCCCTCGCGCGTTTCTTCGTCTCCCTTCCCTCTTCCTGCAGTCCCTGCATCTCCTCGTTGCCGCTCGCGCTCAACACTTTCACCTGCTCCGACATGTGAACTGACTTCCTCTTGCTAGCTGTCGCCTTCTGCTCTTCTCGAGGAGGTTGCGCGGAGGAAAACGACGACTGTTCCTTGTCCGTGGCAGCTACTACGTATGGCTGCTTGCTCATCGGAATGGGCTCTGGCTTGCACCCCCGTTTCTGCAAACTACTGGCAGTAGCTGAAACAAACACGTACTTCGTACAGTACATACCTACTAATAGTACAGTAAGTAGTACGTACCTACCTACAGTATGCATTGCATACAACACGGATTCGTACCTACTCGCTCATATGTAGGCCTACATACAACGTACTGTCAATATAAGCCACCCTTGACCCTCCAAGACCGGATCGATGGTCGCTGGCGTAATGATCAGGAAATTGTGTGACTGAGGTCATCCAGGTGTGTAGTCAAATGGTTAAGGCGCTCGCCCGAAACGCGAGAGGTCCAGGGTTCGATTCCCAGGCACATCTCATCTGACAAATTTCCTCCTCGACTATTTTTACCGTCTTCCTGTCGAGAGGCGGCTTTGCGAGTCTGTTCAGCGCAGTACTCGTCGAACTGTCGACGCAAGTTGGCCACAGTCCGCTCAGAGTCGATCAGCTGATCCGCCATCTTCGCCCTCTCCACCTCCTTCTTCTCAGCCAATTCCTTGTATCGCTGCTTCTCTTTCCTGCAAACGTAATCCACGTGTACGTATTTTATTTATGCTGCTCTTGCCTGAACACTTCGGTTTCGCATAGCTCAGCATGACCACATCATGATACACAACTGAAAGGTCTACATTGTAGGTAAATACAGTACGTACACTACACCGTACGTACAATACAAACAAATGCGCTGCGTGGTCACTCACAGGCGGCCCAGCAAATAACGGAGCATAAGTTAATATCGCATGGACCACCGCAGAGTGGTCCACGTTTCATACAAAGCAAAGTGGACTTGACTGTGCAAGGTCTTCTATATTCGGGGCAGTCATTTTCTAGAAGTTCTTGCCCGTTTGTATGAAAACGTGGACCACCTCTTTACGGTGGTCCATGCGATATGTCTTATGGCCTGTTACTTGCAGGGACACGTGGGAATAGAAGAATGGAAAGGCCAGCCTTACTGATAGATGTCCATCAGGGTACGGTCGACATTGTTGTTGTTGTTGTTAGAGCTGGTGGCTGTTGTAGGTGGCTGCAACTGAGTTTTGTCCATCTTCAGCTTCATCACTCTCAACTCCGCCCTGCACCTGTCCAACTCTGACCGCAGCGTCACGTAGTCTACGCATAATACCCACCACACCGCCTCTCATGTTGTATCGAGATACACGTGTATACTAGCAAGCAGCACTGTGACTGGAGAACAAAGAAATTATGAAAATACAGTACATAGGGTATATGTACATATGTAAGCCAAGCCTATCCTATGGGATAGCGAGGGGCAATTCGGGCCCGGGGTAAATAATACCCCTGCTTTGTCTTGCTATCAGACAGACAACAGGCGAAGTAGGGAAACTGTGCAACCTCCAGTCCAGACAGAGGATGCGGATCACGTTCTGACACCATCTTTATCAGCTGCATAAAACTGTGTCAGAAACCTTCCCACCCAACAGAATAAAGACTGGGGGAACCTGACGGCCCCAATTACCCCCGCAGTACTACTGTAATGTTTCGTGTATAGCCCCCTGGGGCTATATGATCGGTAAGCCCCGATTAGGGGGGGCTATATTCGAGGCGGGGCTGAACGAAAGGGGGGCTATATAAGAGGGCATTTTGCATTAGTGACCAAAGAGTAAGGTTATTTGACCCCCTGAACTCGTTTTTATGGCTTATTTTGCCTTTACACAAGCTAAAGTGGTCTCAAACAGGCTGCTCTTGCGCAAAAATTATCATTTTTCACAAGGATTGACCATTTTTGCTGAGGTGGTCAAGAGGGGTGAAAACCAAAATGTATCCCAAACTGTCCCAAATGATGCGCCATCAACTTCTATGGCTAGAAACACGTAGAAAACGCTGTTTTTAGCTGTAAAAACCTTTGTTTTGGTCGTTTTTCGCGGTCTTTGATATGGGGCTATATACGAGTACAAATGACGATAGGCACCGATTAGGGGGGCTATATACGAGGGGGGCTATATTAGAGGGGGCAATACACGAAACATTACAGTACTAAGTATATACCAGTTTCAGTGGAGCCCTGGCGCTGATGAATTTGAGACTGTGCGGCAGCCAATTGTCGCTGCAGCGTGCAACACTCCTTTTCAACTTCCTTGATTTTACCCTGCAGCTCCTTGTTGTTCGCTTGCAACTTGGTGTACTTGGCCTCAACCTCCAATCTGTGATCGTTTATCTACAACAACCAATGCATTTTGTATTGCAGAGAAAAACAGGCACTATGCTGTGACTAGCTGTCCTATGCAATGCAGGGTACTAACTATGGGGTAAACTCGGACACCTAAGCTTTTCTGACCTTGCCGCTTCAGCGAATGATGAACATGGTAGCTCATTTGAAAGAGGAGAGTTCAAGGAATCGATTGGTAGGGTAGAATACTCGTCTCAATGGGTCGTATGGTTGCTGAGATATACTAGGTTAGGTATCCGGGTTTACCCCCGTGTCCGGGTTTACCCCACAGTACGTACCCTATGTCATACGTACACGTAGTATGTACCTCGGCGAACATGGAGTTGCCTTTGCGTGCAGGTGCCGGTCCCTTCTCTGCTTTCAGATTCTGAAGCTCCATCTGCAGCTCAATGCGCTCCTCGAGCAAGTTCTACGGGTAATAAGGGATTGATATAACAAAGAACGGTGGTCGACGGTATAATACCGTTTATCCTGACCCAAAACTGTAGTGTTACCTGCTGTAAATATTTCAGGGTACTGTGGGGTAAACCCGACCACCTAAGCTCCTCTGTGAACTGGCTGTTCTTGCAAACGATGAATGAACCAAATAAATAGCTCATTTGAAAGAGGAGAATTCAAGAAATTGACAACATATTTGTCTCAATCGGTCCATTGCTGTATATATGCAATGCAGCCTTGAAGCTCAGGTGGACGGATTTTCCCATTGCCAGGTTTACCCCATAGTACTCTGCCATATATATAATACTTTGAGCGACTCGCTGTACTCTTCCGCCAAGGCGTCTGATCTCTCCGCTTTCTCTCTCCAGTCCTGCAACTGCTCCTGAAGAGTCACCTTCTCTCTCGCTTCTTTCACCGCTTCCTCCTTCCGAAGATTCAGCTCATCTTGCAGCGCTTCCTACACCACGTCATGTACTATGTGTGGTACTACGGCCTTGGGTATGGACCAGTTGCGCTAAGAGTATTGCGTTGTTCGCGAGCTGACCTCTCTGTTGTATAACCAACCCTTGTCAGTGCATTTTTTTATATTCGGTAAGGGGGAAGGAAAAATGCACAGAAAAAGTGTAATACAGAGCGGTCAGCTCAGCTCGCGACCACGAATAGTTCTTCGAGGAAACTGGTTCATAGGATCCTGCTGCTCATCTTTTCGAATGTGAGAAACAAAAGAGGATCCGATCCCAAGCACGACATAGAGTCACACCACATAGTTGAAACCATGAGATTCAAACAGAACTGGACAAAATCGAGACAGGAAAATTTGCCAGATGTGCCAGGGAATCGAACCCTGGACCTCTCGCGTTCCAGCCGAGCGCCTTCACCATTTGACTACACACCCGGATGACCTCAGTCACACAATTCCCCCTTTTGATCATGACCAAGGTGCGTGTGCACGCATACCATGTCTTTCCAGTTCTTCTCCAGTTCAGCACGCAGCGTGTCCGCGGTGGCGTTGGAGCGAGGAGACAGGAGGGAGTCGTCGCTCAGCCTCGCCTTCTTCTTCGCTCTCTCCAGCTCGCGATGCACCTGCGACAGTTCCCGAGCTTTGCACTCGCACGCGACCCGCACCTCTGTCAACTCTGTCTCCAACGTTCGCACCTGCACAACAAGCACAGCGATCAAAGAAAACTCTCATTAGGGAACACTGACACCTCAAGAAGTTCAGTGAGAGTTGAGTGCCTCTGCCCGGAATGCACAATTTGCATTTACTCTTGCAGAATTATAAGAAAATAAATAAGCGGAAGTCCGTGGCTGTCCATGCTCTTACGTCGGACGTACGTCTCTAAATCTGATAGTGGCATTACTATTTATCGCAGCACGGGCAACTACTAAGAAACACCTCTCGTTGGATTGATTAGTCATGCACCCTTCGGCCACTTGGTCACAGGGCATCACATGTACGTACAGACAGATGCATGTGCATACACACATACTTTTTTGCACATGCTGTCAAGCTGTTCTTGTTTGCCACTGAACTGTGCTTCGCATTCATCTCGCGTTTTCTGTTGAATAGACGCCAGCTCTTTCTGTAGTGCATTCAACTCCGTGTCATAGTCTTCTTCCAACTTTTCCTTGGCCGACAAACGACTCTTCAGGGTAAAATTCTCATCGACTAGACTCTAAAATGGCAAACAACATGATCGATCCGTACAAATTATATCTACTAAAGCTACACACCAAAATATACCTGAACCCACTATTAGTGTGTGTGCAAAATAACCTCTAATTCGGCAGATTTCTCCTTGCGTAAAGCTGTGATCTGTTCTTTGAGTGATTTATTCTCCTGCATCAATTGCATTCCATACTGCGCTGCCTGCCTCTTCTCCGCTTCCAGTTGAGCAATTTGAGCATCCTCAGCCATCATCAATATCGTATATCGACGGACGACAACGACAGACAAGACAAGCACAAGACGATCAGTGTAAAGTGTTGCCAGGTTCTCAGGAGACAAAAGCGCGGAGCGTTCGCGGTTTTGCTCCAAATGTCTATGGAGCTGTATGTAAAAGCGACGACCGGGGGGGGGGGGGGGTGCCGAAAGGCATTTCAGTTGTCCACCAAGTTTATCCTCCTATATGCAACATAAGCATGACAACACACACAGCACAGCACATCAGTCTCAGAAACTAATCACACATCACACAGCCAATCAACATTTCCTCCTCTCCTGGAATGATATCCAACACATCACCTATATTTTGCTCAATCTCTTCTTCCTCGGCTCCCTCTCGAGCATCCCTGTACATACCCACATTGAACAGCTCAAGCATTCGACTGGAAGGCTCAAAGGAATGGCAACAAATACCGCGCACCCGTAAACCAATTGCGTACCCTCATGATAGCACTCAACATTTCCACCTGCATTCGATTTCTCAGCCTATTCTTTATCAGCTTCATCTGACTGAATTGCTTCTCAACCTCAGCATTACTGAAAGGCAGAGACAAACTGGCTAAAGCAAAGCAAACTGACTAAGCTGAGAATATGGGTTCAAGCTGCTGGCATCCTTGTAGCTGGCTACTTCATTCCAGATTTTCATCATCAGAAAAATTTTTTCCCCCTATGGTCACACCTCCAAAAGCTCCAGAAAAGCTCCAAAAGCGCTAAGTCAAATTTTTTGCTCCAAAGGGGGGTCAAAATGCTCCAAAGTTGGAGCAAACGCTCCAAAACTGGCAACACTGAACGATGATTTCCTTTTTTCTTTTTCGTTTTTTCATTTTCTTATTTCCTTTTTCCCGCCACGAAATATTTCAAATTTTTCCAAACTACGTTGAATTTTCAGCCGGGTGATACTAAATAGAGCGGAGTTTCTATGGGACACGTACATTGACATTGACTCGGTAACGGATGGGAGGGATATAAGAGACGTTATCTTATCAGAGAGGGCATTGCATGAACGAGAAGCTTAAGGCGGCCACTTGACAATAGCAATCAGCTATTCGAATAATCATGCAAGTAGAAGTAGGTAGCAGCTTCTTTATCTTATCCTCAGGGTCACGACAATAATCAAGCAGGTGCCTCTGGATAATGGAATAAGAAATTAGCTCATGTCTACTGATAGCCCATCTGAGGATGGGCTTGTGCGAATGAATATAGGTTGCTCGCCCTTTGAAAATGCTCAAAACAGTTTTCGCGCTTTGCCGTTTATGTCATCATCCTTTCTTGTTTCGTAGATCGTCGAAGTAATGCCGTATACAGGTAAGCGACCAACCCACTACACTGCCGTTGTTGGAAGCTAAAGCTACACAGTAGATGTTGCATTGTTAGGGCACTGTGGGGTAAACCCGGACACGGGGTAAACCCGGACACCTAAGCTTTTCTGAACTTGCCGCTTCAGCAAATGATGAACATTGCAGCTCATTTGAAAGAGGAGAGTTCAAGGAATCTATTGGCAGAATACATGTATCAATTGGTCGTATGGATTACCCACGTGTGAGGGTATACCCCACAGTACCCTATATTACTGAACACGTTTCATGCCCCATTCAATCGACTGTTTCTAACGTCTCGAAACATGCGAGCGCAGCTCAAGCGCGCATCAATCAGCAGGTCTGGGGTGTTTGTGAACGGTCGTCCCTTGCCGGCGGCCGTTCGACGGAAGATCGTGGAGATGGCGGACGTGGGCGTGCGGCCGTGCGAGATCTCCCGACGTCTGCTCGTGTCGCACGGATGCGTGAGCAAGATCCTCAGTCGCTACTACGAAACCGGATCTGTTAGCCCAGGCGTCACCGGAGGAGCTAATCACCATAAAAAGATCACTGTACATACCTAATGCCACCACTAAAATCCACTCTCTCCGGGGTCATGTCCCACACATTTCATAATTTCGGTTTTAGCTACCGTAGAGCAAAGCGGTCAAAAACCCCAAAAGCGGTCAAAAACCCCAAAAGCGGTCAATCTCGCCACAGTGGGCTAGACACGTGGTGAGTAAACTGACGGGGAATTCCCCGTAAGTATGCGATGAAGCATAGGGAGTCCGGTGAGTTCACCGTGAGTTTGAAACTCACCGTCGTGTGAACACATGAGAAAAATTTTGCGCGTGGGAGCAAGTGAGAATGCTCTTCACCGAAAAATCATACTCGAAGTTCAAACTCACCGGTGAATTCACCGTGAGTTTACCCACCACGCGTGTAGCGCGCTACCCTGAGAGCAGCTAGACGCCCGTATGTGTGTAAGCGGTTTTTTATTGTCAATGCGGCAGAAATTAGCCGTGGAGTTTTTCTACCTGTTTTGCTCTACGGTTGCTTACGTAGAACCCTAACCGGAATTATAAAATGTGTGGAACATGTGCAGAAAAAGTAAACTTTAGTAAAAATTACCAGTGTGCATACGTAGGGCTAAGCCTAAGCCTAAAGCCTAAGTGTGAAATTCGTC
>JASAMW010007613.1:0-12646 GCA_030247985.1 Epsilonema sp. ZAB3_2
AGGAGAGTGAGCAAAATTCAAGTAATGTGGCGTTAGTTGCTCCGCGTCACTTCCAACTGACGTAGCCTGATAACGCCGCGTTAGTTGGCGGCTTCTGACCTCAAGCCGTATAGCTGTCAGTTTTCGCGGCGGAGTTACATAAAAGATTTATGGCTGCGCCGCTCTTCTCCGGCTCTCTGCTCAGTTGGCTCTGTCCACTCTCCCTCGCACGTCTCTATATTCTGTCAGGGAATGAAGAAGAAGATAGTACGTCTGGCGCAGGGCAGCTTGGGGTGTGTGTAGCGCAACATAGCATGTGAGCCCAAGGGGCAATAAATCCCACCCAAGAAAGTGACTCCCTGCTGGTCACTCCTCTTTTTATCCGGCCCGTCTCAGATTACTGCTCTATATACTTTGTACTGCTAGCCCGTCCCTTTATTCCAAACCGCAAGTGGCGCGGGCGTTATCTAGCTAAATGGCGCAGGCGCTACTTCATCTAACGCGGAGCAACTAACGCCACGTTACTTGAATTTTGCTCACTCTCCTAAAATGCATGTGCATGCAGAACAATGCAGAATTTCGGACAGACAGAATCAGGTGCCAGCAGGAGCTTTTGCCTGCCCAGCTGATTTGTCATAGCTTTATTTCCAGAGAAGTTTTGTCCCTTCATTAACATCCTGATAAAATGCATGTGCATGCAGAACAATGCAGAATTTCAGACAGACATAATCAGGTGCCAGCAGGAGCTTTTGCCTGCCCCACTGATTTGTCAGCTTTATTTCCAGAGAAGTTTTGTCTAGTTCATTTGCACCCTGATAAAATGCATGTGCGTGCAGAACAATGCAGAATTTCGGACAGACAGAATCAGGTGCCAGCAGGAGCTTTTTCCTGCCCAGCTGATTTGTCAGCTTTGTTTCCAGAGAAGTTTTGTCCCTTCATTAACATCCTGATAAAATGCATGTGCATGCAGAACAATGCAGAATTTCAGACAGACAGAATCAGGTGCCAGCAGGAGCTTTTGCCTGCCCAGCTGATTTGTCAGCTTTCTTTCCAGAGAAATTTTGTCCCTTCATTTACATCCTGATAAAATGCATGTGCATGCAGAACAATGCAGAATTTCGGACAGACAGAATCAGGTGCCAGCAGGAGCTTTTGCCTGCCCAGCTGATTTGTCAGCTTTATTTCCAGAGAAGTTTTGTGTTATAGGGGATGTGTTAAATTTTATGGTGGGTGCATAAGTAATGCACTTAGTAATACTTTATGGCGGGGACCTTTTTGCTTTACATATCTTACCAATATTACAGAGCATTAACTTAATGTACGCCACATCTTGCTGACACATTGTAACTGCTCAATAATGTTCAAACCATAAGAAGCTATGGCGTGCTTGCATTAATATGCATTTCATCAAGATGGAGGGAAAAATTTATCTGGAACTAAAGCTGATGGAAACAGCGAGCTGAAAAGGGTAGGCAAAAGCTGCTGCTGGCATCTCATTCTTTCTGTCCAAAATTCTGCATTGCTCTGCATGCATGTGCATTTATCAGGGTGTAAACGAAGGGACAAAATTTCTCTGGAAATATAGCTGACAAAACAGCTGTGCACTGCTACCTCCCTTTGTTGTCTGGAATTTTTCAGTGCTCTGCATGCCCATGCTTTTTATCAGGATGTACACAAAGGAAAAAATTTATCAGAAAATAAAGCTGTCTAAAACAGCTAGCGGTTCTGGTCAGTCAAAAGCTAGCTGTTACAGGCAAAAGCTAGCACTGCTACTTACCTCTGATTGTCCGAAAGTTTTCAGTGCTCTGAACACACCTTTTTATCAGGATGTACACGAAGGAAAAAATTTATCCAAAAATATAGCTGACTAAAACAGCTAGTGGTTCTGGTCAGTCAAAAGCTAGCGGTTTTGGTCAGGCAAAAGCTAGCACTGCTACTTACCTCTGATTGTCCAAAAGTTTTCAGTGCTCTGAACATACCCTTTTATCAAAATATACACAAAGGAAAAAATTTATCAGAAAATAAAGCTGACTAAAACAGCTAGTGGTTCTGGTCAGTCAAAAGCTAGTGGTTTTGGTCAGGCAAAAGCTAGCACTGATACTTACCTCTGATTGTCTGAAAGTTTTCAGTGCTCTGAACATACCTTTTTATCAAAATATACACCAAAGAAAAAATTTATCAGAAAATAAAGCTGACTAACACAGCTAGCGGTTCTGGTCAGTGAAAAGCTAGCGGTTTTGGTCAGGCAAAAGCTAGCACTGCTACTTACCTCTGATTGTCCAAAAGTTTTCAGTGCTCTGAACACACTTTTTTATCAGGATGTACATGAAAGAAAAAATTTATCAGAAAATAAGCTGACTAAAACAGCTAGTGGTTCTGGTCAGTCAAAGCTAGTGGTAGCACACCTTTTTATCAGGATGTACACGAAGGAAAAAAGTTATCAGAAAATAAAGCTGACTAAAACAGCTAGCGGTTCTGGTCAGTCAACAGCTAGTGGTTTTGGTCCAGCAAAAGCTAGCACTGCTACTTACCTCTGATTGTCCAAAAGTTTTCAGTGCTCTGAACACACCTTTTTATCAGGATGTACATGAAGGAAAAAATTTATCAGAAAATAAAGCTGACTAAAACAGCTAGTGGTTCTGGTCAGTCAAAAGCTAGTGGTTTTGGTCAGGCAAAAGCTAGCACTGATACTTACCTCTGATTGTCTGAAAGTTTTCAGTGCTCTGAACATACCTTTTTATCAAAATATACACCAAAGAAAAAATTTATCAGAAAATAAAGCTGACTAAAACAGCTAGCGGTTCTGGTCAGTGAAAAGCTAGCGGTTTTGGTCAGGCAAAAGCTAGCACTGCTACTTACCTCTGATTGTCCAAAAGTTTTCAGTGCTCTGAACACACTTTTTTATCAGGATGTACACGAAAGAAAAAATTTATCAGAAAATAAAGCTGACTAAAACAGCTAGCGGTTCTGGTCAGTCAAAAGCTAGTGGTAGCACACCTTTTTATCAGGATGTACACGAAGGAAAAAATTTATCAGAAAATAAAGCTGACTAAAACAGCTAGCGGTTCTGGTCAGTCAACAGCTAGTGGTTTTGGTCCAGCAAAAGCTAGCACTGCTACTTACCTCTGATTGTCCGAAAGTTTTCAGTGCTCTGAACACACCTTTTTATCAGGATGTACACGAAGGAAAAAATTTATCAGAAAATAAAGCTGACTAAAACAGCTAGTGGTTCTGGTCAGTCAAAAGCTAGTGGTTTTGGTCAGGCAAAAGCTAGCACTGATACTTACCTCTGATTGTCTGAAAGTTTTCAGTGCTCTGAACACACCTTTTTATCAGGATGTATACGAAGGAAAAAATTTATCAGAAAATAAAGCTGATTAAAACAGCTGGCGGTTTCGGTCTGGCAAAAGCTAGCGCTGCTACCCACCCATCATTGTCCAAAAAATTTCAGTGCTCTGAACGCACCTTTTTATCAGGGTGTACACGAAGAAAAATTTCGCATGGTTTTGGTCTGGCAACTGTTTATCAGGGTGTACACAAAGGAAAATTTCGCACTTTATCAGGATGTACCCGAAGAAATTTATCAGAAAATAAAGCTGATTACAGCTGGCGGTTTCGGTCTGGCAAAAGCTAGCGCTGCTACCCACCTATGATAGTCCGAAACATTTCCGTGCTCTGAATGCACCTTTTTATCAGGGTGTACACGAAGGGAAATTTCTCTGGAAATAAAGCTGACTAAATGTAGCATTTCCTTGTCCAGCTTTCTGAATTTCTCAGCCTATTATATTTAAATTTCTCAGCCTGTCTGCCTAGCCTCGAATTTCTCAGCTTTCTGCCCCCTAGACTTTATCAGAATCTTTTCAGGTCTAATTTCTCAACCTATCATAACCCTCAACTGTCTACCTCATTGTCAGCTTTAATTTCTCAGCCTGTCTGCCTATCTCTTTCTGCCTACTAGAGATTATCAGAATATTTTCAGCTCTAATTTCTCAACCTATCATTACCCTCAACTGTCTACCTCATTGTCAGCTTTAATTTCTCAGCCTGTCTGCCTATCTCTTTCTGCCTACTAGAGATTATCAGAATCTTTTCAGCTCTAATTTCTCAACCTATCATTTCCCTCAACTGTCTACCTCATTATCAGCTTCTAATTTCTCAGCCTATCCGCTTACAGCACCCCAGCGATTAGGAGATTTTTTTATAAAGGAGAATAATCTCATTTTTTTCGCAGTAGAAATTTCCAGTGAAAACGAATGGGATAAAACCACGTTTTTTCTACTGTTTTTTCCCAGGGAATTTTTTTGTGAAATTTACAAGTAAAAGCTGCGAGCCAAAAAATGTGATTATTCTTGTTCTTTTCTGAAAATTTTTTTTTTAGGAAAAAATACGTGAACCATTGCCATCGGTATTAGTGCGATGGTTAACAATTTAAGAATTTTATGGCGGGTGCTTAAACAACTAACTTTGTCGTTACGAGCAATATCTCTTAAATTTATCGAATGTCATTTTTGCAGTTGTGTACTGTTAGCGTTGTAAATACATTTTTAATGAGCGAATGAAGAGTGGGTGTTTATTTTAAATGTTTATTACGCAAGATTCAATTTTTCATTGAAAAGATCAACAATATTACAAAGGTGTAGTAAATGATATTGATCTATAACATATAGGAATATAATGGTACCAACGAAATGATAAATGGAACTTAAAGTGACGAAGAGAACTGTGTTGAAGGTTAATGTAATATATCTCATAACACATACGGAAGAGAATACAGCTCATAAATGATATTGATCAATAAGATATAGGAATATAATGGTACCAACGAAATGATAAATGGAACTTACGTAGAGAAAGTGACGAAGAGAACTGTGTTGAAGGTTAATATAATATATCTCATAACACATACGGAAGAGAATACGGCTAGTGTACAGTATTTTTCACATTTCCTAAGTAAATGCAAGCACATCACGTTGATATAAGCACAGTACATGGGATTGAATCTGTAACTGAAGTTGTAATAATGTCATTGTGCAACGAACAAAGAGATAGATATAGCTTAGAGAATAGAAATGAGAAGAGAACACCTGAAGAGAAGGTAATATGACACTCTATCTTATAATACATAAGGAAGCGAATACAATACTAACACACCAGCATGACACATTGTGTGACTGAGTAAGACATAACACTGCACATTTCAATCCATTTTTAGCACGTTCGTTTCATTGATGCGAAAGATATAGAATGTATGCAAACGTCAGTACGGTTAACAGGTGTAATCGCGATCAGTAGGTTCAGGTGCTTGTACCGTACATTTGACCGTATAAGTACATATACTTTACAGACGAGGCATATATCAGCACCTAGTAAAGAAGCAGAAGAAAACTGAATCATCAAGGAGAGGTGAAAAAGGTAGCTGATACCCGCAGTAAGTAAAAGGTATTTCACAGGAAATGTGGAAGACTGAACTCAAATGTAACACCATGTGAGTTAAAAGTTCCTGAATAAAGCATACCTAGCTACCTACATACCAGCTACCTAGCACATAGCTTCATACATAGCTACCCAGCATACCTAGCTACCTACATACATAGCAGACCTAGCATACCACTTTCGACTGTCACTTTCATGTGCTTTCAGTAAGTTCATTCATTCAAATACCCAGCGTTCCTGGCCCACCGCTACCTTAGCTACTGCGGCAGCCAACATTTCATCACTCAGGCTTTTCGTCTGATTTGGGAATTGGAATCTGTCGATGAATAGCACGTGGCATTCAAAGCGATGGTTGTAGCCCGACACCCGAAGAACAGGAGTTGTAGCACCATCCTGACGACCCTGCTGCACAGCTTGCTCTATTTGAAGCTCAATGAAACTCTGAAACAAGCAGCAGTTTGCACTTTTTATCCCATTCTCTTGTCCAACACTTTGCGGAAAAGCATCTATCTTTATTTGAATCAAAAGCGATAGATACCTTGGCAGTATCGTCCCACTCCATCCACTCCTCAAACTCCTTCTGCACATGCGGAGTAACGCCCAGTATTTTGATTTTGCACGCTAGCATCGGTATTTCGGTGACGAAGATTTTTGGGATCCTTCTGAAATAATGCATAAGTTTCAATAAATCGAAGAGAAAAAAGCGCAGCAAGGGGAAATGGTTGCTATGTAATGTTTGTCATAACATAACAATTTCCCTTTCGATATAGTGAATCATACCGCAGTTTCTCTTTCGTCGTCCAGATATACCGTCCTTCATCGACGATGAAGACGCGAATCCACGGACTAGGTGCATGGACCCAGACGACCATTCCTCTCTTGTAAGATCCCTCTTCACAAACCGCCAAGGGTAGAAACTTGGACACATTCGCCAATTGAAGATCGTGATATTCGGGGCGGAAGTAGGCCTTCTCCTGGTAGAACCACTGAAGATCAGTCATTATGTTCGCAAGATTTCTATCCTGATGGTCCAGTGTCACCATAAGCGATGTGCCTTCGAAACCACGTAGTTTAAAGGTCGGCATGAATTTGTCCTCTCTCTGCAACGTAAACGCAAGATTTTTAGCTCTTCGCTTCTTCATCAAAGACTGTGATCTTTGTAACTTTTCTGCTGCTTGTGTCTACCTCATAGTAGAATCCGTGTGTTTTCACTTCGTTAACAGGAAGGCGGGGGTATGTGTCCTCGTCAGTGGCAGGCGTATAGTCTTCGTGATTGGAAGCTTGTGAGATCCCGTCTCTACGAGCATGATATTCTCTGAATGTCGTTCGCTCCATTATAAAACCTTCAGCTAAAACTCCTGAAAAACCTGCAAATAGCTGAAAAATGGAAAAGTAATATTTAGACATGTGGAACGTTTCCTTGGTATCAATTTTTGATATAGGTAGAGATAGGAAATGCTGAACATACAGCGTGGTGTAATATTAAGGCATTAGGACAATCAAAAACATTGCTTCTTCAAGTTCAACCGTCATGAATAATCCCTCATTATCCAAAGAGGAAATGAAGTCATCACTTGCAACGTTATCACAAATTGAGCATAAGTATCACATAATACTAGTTTCACCGCTGCGTTGACTACGAAAAACCCCACTTGCTGATGTCCTTGTAGAAAGTAACCATTGGATTGTGAGTAGACGCTATCACGTTTTCAAAAAGGAGGTCAAAGAAGTTTATTCTTTTTGTGGTATGTAGTGAAGCAGTCCAGACAGAATGGTTTGCTGCAGCGCTCACATTTGTAGGATGTGGCTTTTCTTTTCTGTCTACTTCTTCTACACTCGACGCAATCCAATCTATCTCTTCTCTTTTCTTGCCCAATCAGTACTGGCGCGTGAACTAATCCAGGTCGCGATTCGTAATCCTGCTTGTTCACCACATCAGGCGTTGCCAACATCACGGCTTCTTCTACTGTTTTATGTCCATTCTTCTGTTGGCCCTTCTGCTCTCTTTCTTTCGACATCTCTTCCTTTCCACGGAGTAGTAGTCCCTCGGCGACTTCATGCAGGACATCTTGCACCCGGTATCTCTTCTTCGAAGGACCAGGTTTCATGAGAGACTGCCGTATGCAGTACGTGTTCGATATGGTAACATAGGTCAACCACATCCAGACTGGCATATACCATCTCTTGTGGCGAAACTTCCGGATAACTTTTTCACTCAAAAACCCTAGTCGGTCGACGCCACCCATGAATCTTTGGTAGTAAGATATTGCCAGTGGCTGTGGCAGTCGCACGTCTTCCCATTCAGCATCCCTTTTCTTCTTGTCTTTCTTCAGACGCTCGCATGCGACCATCCGGTGCTCAACGTGCGGAAGACTATAAATGCACCAGCGCTATTGAAATGTAGCAGTGCTATAACTTATTGGTTAAGTACGTACTGTAAGCTTGTAATGCCAACTATTTTTCCTTGACCTTACGTGTGCAGCAAGCGAACGTTGCTGTTGTCTTTCCAGTTGTAGAACGTGGCATGTTTCGAGTGAAGCACTGCACATTGACCCTGCACAAGGCTTTTGGACACCTGCGACTTCTTGTCAATGAGTTGTTCAGGGATTCCCCAACTGTTCTTCGTTGAACCGCAACAGAAAACACCACGTTGATACAGTTCCTCGAACAGAACCAAGTGAGTGTAATAGGAATCCGTAAATAGGAAGTAGCTGAAAGTAATGCAGTCAGTGTGCAATTTTGTTCGTTTCCTGAGTGACAATAATATTAATAATTAAAGCTAAAGCTGCACCCTTGATCCAGCAGTCCGCTCTTGTACAGTAAGTTCTTCACATATGCAAAAGTTGCCGGATCATCCACATTCTGAAGGGGAAAGGAAGCGCGATGACCCTTCGCTGACGTATGGATAATCGCCCCCACCACGACACCGTTGCTGGAGTCGCACAGACAATAGACCTAAATCGTTCTCTCTAACTTCTTGGAAATCGTAAATATCTCTAACAGGAGCAGTTAGTGATGAAAGCAACGAAATGACTAAGTAGTTACCGATGTTTACCTTCAACCCAATAGGGTGCGGCTTTCCTGGTACTTTGCATTTTATGTGACAACGACCCAGGAACGCGATCATTGCTAAAAAAAGTACAAACATTATTGCTGTGTGCATCATTGCTAGTCGATATCATCACTTCAAATATCTAACCATTTCTGATGGTGATGTTTCTCTTTAGTCGATATCATCACTTCAAATATCTAACCATTTCTGATGGTGATGTTTCTCTTTCTATCAATGATTTTAACAGTATATCAGGTCATATAATCATTTCTATCTCTAAGCATTCTAAATAGAGATGTTTTTATTTCTATCCTTAAATGTAAACACTTCCTGTATGTACTAATTGGTTTCTTTCTCTTAAATCCATCGATCTCGATGTTTCAGTTTCAACCCCACTAATCTACAATGTAAATTCATGTGCTAAAAGGATTTTTTCTCTAACCTTCATCGATAGCGATGTACCGGAAACATTGCCAATGCTTTCGAAACTGGGCCATAGTGATGTCAAAGTACTCTCTAATCTTATGCAAAGGATCGTAGGAGTCATCATCGACATTCGTTTTGCCGCTTCGCTCTGCTTCATCTGGGTCCTATCAAACAAGGAAATAAGATTTATGCCACTGTTCTTTCCTTTTTCTGAGAAGGAAGATCTCTTATTAACCTCAAAGTGACTAGCCCGTAAAATCTTTGAGAAGCGGTGCCATTTCATATGCTTAGAGAAACCAGGAGTACTCGTGAGTCCACGACCAAAGAAGTATTCTCTACAACAATAGCATTTCCTTACAATTCAGACGTAGATAATTTAAATATCGCTTTTAATTCATGCTTGAAACAGTACTTGTAATTGGGTTTCGAGGCACTTCCCATTGATAAAAGTATGGCCATGAAGACAAAAAATTCTCCTTGTTTGCATTCACGCCATTTCTTCCCAAACTTTGCACGTCCCCTTCGATTGGTTTCACTGAGCATTTTCTAAAAAAAAAGACAGCTATCTATGCAAGTTAGCACAAGAATTCTACTCTTCCTTTCCTTTCCCTAAGCACCTGACCTCCAGGGAAGGACCCAGCAGCTGCATGAAAATGGTTATAGCAGATGGATTAGTTTCTTTGAATCCATGTGGTCCGGGGAACCATCGCGGATTGAAGGCTGCTTCATGAACCGGACGTTGTTGCGAACTCCACGTTTTCCTTCTACTCTCACTATCAAGGCCGTCACAGTCTAGTATTTCTGCAGCCATAGCCACCTGGTTACTAGCTCAGCATTCTTGAAACCCCCCCCCCAAAGTTGGGGGGGTAGGGGGGTGTGGTTCATTTGGACGCCTAGGCTAAAGGTCACGGACAACAAAATTCTCCTTTTATGATAATGACACATCATGGCGGAAGGTATGGTTTGGCTGATAATAGACCAACGTATTCATCAGTTAGGCATAGTGGTGAATAATTTTTACTGAACAAAACTTTCTGGATAAGAAGCACAGTTTTACTGCATGTCTTTCACAATACTTTCCAATTCATCACACATCTCTTCTCTTTCCCACATATTTCTATGCTCAAGTATGCAGTTCTCTAGGGTCGTGTACACTTTGTCCAACTTCGCCAGGTTCCAGCTGCTGCTTATGTACACCAGATCCTCCAAAATCTTTCCTAGCTTCTCTTTATTGATTTTCACGACCGCTGGAGGCTTCTTGCTTTCTTCAGCGCTGCGAGTTTCCAACGCAGCCGTCTCCTCTTCAATGCTGCGAGTTTCCAACGCAGCCGTCTTCTCTTCAACGCTGCGAGTTTCCAACGCAGCCGTCTCCTCTTCAATGCTGCGAGTTTCCAACGCAGTCGCCTTTCTCTAATTTGGTGAGTAACCGAATCGACTGTCTTCTCTCCAATGTGGCATGTTTCCAACGTAACAGTATTCTCTTCTTTTCCATCCTTTTCTGCTAGTTTGTCTTGTTTCTCGCGTTTCTTTTTCTTCTCTTTCCGCCTTTTCTTCTGCTCTTGATGATCATTGTCCGTTTGATCGTCTCCTACTTTTGCATGTTTTCTTTCCTTCTTTCTTTTCTTCTTCTTTTTTTTCTTCTCCTTCTTCTCTTTCGTTTCCAATACAACTGATGTTGCATTGGATGTGTTCGCATCCACATGCAGTGACGTTGTGCTTGATGATTTCTCCTCGAAGTCCTTCTTGGAAACATCGCGACTACTGCCTTGTAGAGAGTTGAGCCGACTCAAGGTTTCATTCAAGGAATCATCCATCTGATGCAAAAGTAGCTCTCTCGCCCTATCCTGCAGGTCAGCGGCACGATGTCGTATCTGCCGATTTTTCCAGTTTGTATCCGGATTGAGATGTCGAGCATTCTCAGCGATTGCATCAATGTCCTTAAGGTAGTCTTCCACATTTCCATAGTGGTCTTCGTCAATTCGATCTGCCATCTCTTGCAACGATGATGGACCTTTCACAACTTCATGGCTGTTTGTCTCATTTTCCTTTCTCGTAGGTCGGGTGAAGTCTGTTGCTGCCTTCATTCCCATCAACAGTTCATGTTTCTCTCTTAGATATATTCTTATTTTTTCTTCGCAAACGATTAATCTCTTCCCCGAAAACGTTCTTCGCTGCTTCTTGTTCCGCATCGGCTACGATCACCACAGCTTCCTCTGCTACTGCTGGGAAGAGATCTGGAAATGTTCAAATCCAAGCTTTGTAAACTTATAGCGGGATGAACTTCACATTCTTGCATTACAGCAACAAGAACATTGGGATTTACCATCAGTTTGAGGAGGAGGGTTCACTGTCATTTCCGTCAATAATTCTTTGAAGAAAGCATGACGTTCTGCAACCGTGCTCAATTGCAACGTGACAATGTCATCCTCCACGAACAGATCGCGCACCTTCTCAGGTAGTTGCCCAACGGATCTTAAAAAAAACAAAAATCACTTTCGATTTACCCTGGGCATATATGTTCCATCATACATTAGAGAAGTCAACAGATATAGGTCTAAGTATATTTTCCATCATACAATAGAGAAGTCTTTAAGGAAAACACCATTACACGTTCGCTGTCGCGAATAGCAGAACTGGAGTCCTAGCATCCCAACTTTCTAGAACCGTGTGAAAAGTGAACCAAACAGAGGACGGTACCATGTGAACCCAGTCATCGATTGCGGGAAGAAATAGGATAGATGGTACTGTCTGTTCACAAGAGCACTCCAGACCACCAGTTGCCGCTCTTTGCATTGCTAGTGCCACAGCTCCCTCTGGCGTGTGACTGGAGGATGAGAAGATGGCGGGTGCAGCAAGAGAATACATCTGGGTTGGACACAGTGACTTCAAAACAGCGGGAGCTAACACGTTGGTTTGGCCGAAACCAGAAGACGGGCCACAAATCAGCAAACGTGCAGCTGCCACAGACGCTCTTCTCTTTGCACCCACAAATGTTCCGGACCTTGTTTGCGCATTGCCAAAGTATCCAGCTGGTATTTTCTTTACCACGTGATTGAGATGTTCTTGCAGCAGTGGCTTCAGATGATTTGGTAGAATACGCAGAGGAATGCTAGATGTTCTGCTACCTGATGGCAGCATCTTCTTGAAACTCATATGGAAATCTTCTGGAGTAACTTGAAGACTGTCAGCATCAACCTTGACGCGCTTGTGACTGTGGTATATTTGTGGCACTTGTCGACGAAGCGCTGTCAAAGATGCTTCGTTGCAAGCTCGTTTCAAATCTGCTCCGCTGAAACCGGAACTTTCTTCAACCACCTCTTGCATCAGGGCCAGTCCCGGCGGCGGATTCCACCTTTCGGTAAGTATGCTTAAAATATGAAATCGATCCGCAGAGCCGGGTAAGTCGAAACGCAACTCCCTATCGAATCTTCCTGGTCGACGTAGAGCAGGGTCCAAAACGTCTGGTCGATTAAGTGGCACCAATGACTACCACATCTCCTCTATCCTCAACACCATCCATCAACGTCAGTAATGTACTGACGAGGCTAGAGTGACTTGGATCATTCCTACCACTTCTTGTCGGGGCCAACCCATCAACCTCGTCGAAAAATATTATTGCTGGTTTCTTCGCTTTCGCTTCCCGAAAGAGATTAATCAATCTACTCTCAGATTCCCCAACCCATTTGCTGAGACATTCTGCCCCGTTGACCATGAAGAAGGTTACCTTACTACCCGCCAAACAGCACTCTTCTGCTA
>JASAMW010007615.1:0-28094 GCA_030247985.1 Epsilonema sp. ZAB3_2
TAAGCACAATGCAGAACAAATGCTAGGATATAGGCAGATTAGGCCAGCTATAAGAAACTGCATCAAATTGTCACCCATCTTTGCCTTTATCGCCATGGTGGTTGAGATGGTTGGTTGGCTGAACGCTTCCTGTGGTGTTGCTTTTGTTTGTTTCTGCCCACATGTGTGGGCCATCAAGTGTCTATTCGCGATGACACATTCTGAAGCGGAGCGTCCATGCCATCCTCCAGTGTGCATCCCTAAGCCAGTGCACTCACTGTCGTACTTGCAGACAAACAGTTGGTATCTATCTAGTACTCCTGCATGCGTTTGTAAGCATATGGTCGCACATGGATGAGTGATCGTGTTGCGAGTGAAGTTTGTCGCTCAATAAACGCCCACGTCCAAAAGAGCGTCCATAGCTATAGCATCAGATAAGCTTCGGCCCGCTTGTGACTTATCATCGACAAGTGTTTGAGTTTGGGTCATCTATCGCATACGCATATACATGTATCAACAGCAAGTACATACCTCGTCGCGAATTTGTCAACAATACTTCGCCAACACGCACTATCGCCATAGTGTACGCTTTGAATGCCTACTGCTATAATTCACCCTTATGAGCCAGCGAGAAGCGCGCCTAAAAACGCAAGTGATAAGGGCATGGCATAAGTTAAACTTCGGAAGCTAAAAAGTGACGCCGAATTTGACTCATTCATTTCTCATCACTGCCCAAAGATGGAACTGAGAATTCTGACACTTTTCTTTCTACTGCTTGGAACCTGTAACTGTACTGCCCAACAACGGCGGTACCGATGGCAAAGCAGGGGCAATAATGCGGACGAAGCCAGGGAACTATATTTTATTGATGGACTGATCGATCGTATTCAGTCATCCAACAATGGGAATGGGAATGGATATCCACATGCCTCCACTGGGGTACCCTATGCGCCTTATCCACATCCGTACGACAGCTTTCAGGTACAGTTGTATGTAGTAGTGAGATGGCCTCTATACCATATTTTACCGGTGCGTAGCCCAAAGACTACGCAAAAATCGAGAGGTCCAATAATGGGGTGATGGCATGGGGGATGGGGTGTGCATTGGGGAGGGGCTATTCATGGGACATCTTTCTGAGAGATGCGCAGACGCATAATTTTAGGTCGAAACTCTAAAGCATGCGTTCTAGGGCATAATTCAGGTAAAAACAGCGTTATTCTAGTCATACGCCCAAGTTGGGTTATAGAGGCATCTCATAGCTTGACGTATGTTGGAGACGAGTAGCTACGGCCAGCATTGATGGTGGATATGCACCGGTAAAATACGGTATTTCAATGAATCCACCGACCTGTTTGAGCTTGAGCATTATCTTTTCGATCGTTTAGCAGCAGCAACAACAACAACAACAACAAAGCGGCACTTATGGTTTTGAACCAGTGATTTCGACAGACAGAATCGTGATGAGTCTGCAAGTACAGCACTACAGTGATTCAGGGCGACAGCTACCAGGCAACCTACGCTGCTATTACTATCCGCCTAATAGCGGTCAGGGGAACTTCAGCAGCAACATTGGGCCCACCGTCCAGAACTGCCGCTTCCTCTTCACCACACTAGTCACCAGCCCACAGTAAAGCTGTATCGAAAATTGACACTTTTAGCTGCATACGTAGTGGGTACTGTGTAGTGTGTACGTGTACAATATGACTACTTTTCAGGAATAATCTGGATGTTTTCACTGCTGGTCCAATCCAATTGAGTGCTGACGGATCGGCCGATTTGACCCAAGTTGCACCATGGAAAACTCCTCAATTCAAATATTATAGCTTGAAACCTGTAAAGAAGTTCTCCATTGGTGTTTGGCGTTGGCCATGCAGGATCCTTTTGTGAATAAGTTTCTATTGGTCTTTTACCAGATGTCAATTGATGTTCTTGTTCATCACTACGGTAATGTGGCAGACCAAAATGGAAATCTTTTAACTTATGGAGCCCTGGTTCCAGTGGATTACTTCACCCTTAGCCTCATCAGCACTATCCCAGCTCCTACCGGGGTGAATATGAACACAAACCACTACACGCTGACAGGAGTGTCAGTTTTGAGGACTCAGTAAGCGTTGAAATGGAACAGTGGCAGCAGCAAGAGACACGGTGATATAATAAAAAATAGTGTTGTGAAGTGACGCGTATGCGTATTGCATATGTCACAACAGTATTGTTCGTTACTTCAGGCTGAGCCTTACAGTTGGCTTGCGATGCAATAACAATCAGTTGGGCGCCAATTGTGACTTGATCTGCACCACTGCCAACTCAGGTGGATCCGGTAACAACACCGTCTGTAACTCCACCATCACTGGCAAAGTGTACGTGTGCAACGCGAACAACAGTCTCGGCTCCACTCCCGGCCAAGTCAGCGGCTGCAACCATTGCATATATGGCGTCGTCAATGGAGCATGCTCTACCACACCAATTGGACTCCTGGCACAAGGAAACGTACGTTTAGTGTGATGTAATGCATATAAAAAGAACTCTTCTCTTCATCAGTGCGGTAATGATAGCGCCATCTCTGTGTTCTAGCAAGTGGGGTACGGCTTCAAGGTAGCAACCATAGTGTTGGGTGTCATCGCTGGCATTCTTTTGCTCTTGGTGCTCGCGGCGATTATTCTCTACTGGTGGTAAGTGTTGCATTTTATAGGGCCATATTCTGCAATGCAATGTTCGCTGGATAGTAGAGGTAATTAAGAAACGTTTTCTGTAGCGGTTGCATAGTACGTGGAAGGGGGGTACTTTTTGTAAATCGAGATAATATGCCTATCGGATTCCCCATCAAAAACTGCATATGTTGATGAAGTTTTAGGAAAAAATTTGTTCAGGCATCATCGAGATATTCAAGGGTAAAGGTGGGCAGGTCCCATTTTTGCCGTTTTTCAACGTTTTTAGCCATATTTCAGCAACCGAAGGGCTTAGAGGGCTACAATTTGGTACACACATACATCCCATAGGGACCCAAGTCTGGACCAATTTTGAGCCCAATCGGCCACCTGTGTGGCGAGATATAGCGTGACGAAGTGCATTTCTGTATATTTTGCACCTGTTGCAAATTTAGTTTTTTGAATACCACGGCGTGAATACATGCCCTGCACGGGGTAAAATTTTGACAGCAAGTAGAGAAGGGTTAGGCCTAAAAACTTTAGTACTACCGCAAAAAATCTCTATAATTGGAATTGGGACTACAGTCCTCTCGAATAGTGAAAAATGCAGCAAAAATTTTCCCGCCTTTTTTATTTTTCAAGATAAATGAGCAATGCCACTGAAACATTTTCCTCGAAAGTAGCCTATCTTATGTAGAATTTGATGTAGATTTCAAAAATAAAATTCTTTCTCCCAAAAAATTTAACCCCTAGCATATAATTTTGCAAAAGTAGTATAATTTTGTGAATTTTGGGTAAGGGTTAAATTTTTTGGGAAAAGCAATTTTATTTTTGAAATCTACATAAAATTCTACATAAGATAGGTTACTTACGAGGAAAATGTTTCAGTGGTATTGCATATATTTATCTTGAAAAATAAAAAAGGCGGGAAAATTTTTGCTGCATTTTTCACTATTCGAGAGGACTGTAGTCCCAATTCCAATTATAGAGATTTTTTGCGGTAGTACTAAAGTTTTTAGGCCTAACCCTTCTCTACTTGCTGTCAAAATTTTACCCTGTGCAGGGCATGTATTCACGCCGTGGTATTCAAAAAACTAAATTTGCAACAGGTGCAAAATATACAGAAATGCACTTTGTGACGCTATATCTCGCCACACAGGTGCTCGATTGGGCTCAAAATTGGTCCAGACTTGGGTCCCTATGGGATGTATGTGTGTACCAAATTGTAGCCCTCTAAGCCCTGCGGTTGCTGAAATATGGCTAAAAACGTTGAAAAACGGCAAAAATGGGACCTGCCCACCTTTACCCTTGAATATCTCGATGATGCCTGAACAAATTTTTTCCTAAAACTTCATCAACATATGCAGTTTTTGATGGGGAATCCGATAGGCATATTATCTCGATTCACAAAAAGTACCCCCCTTCCGCCTATACTACAGGCTACTCTCAATCCTTACAGAAAACGTCTCTTAATTTTGTTGTCTTTTTTTCAGGGCGAACCGCGATGATGACGATGAGCAGCATAGACTGGACTGGTCTTTCCGCAATCGCAATCGACCTCCGCCGGCCACTCAGCAGTACAAGCCGGTCAACCGAATGGAGCCGGAATGGGAGCCGAGTCGAACGCAGCCGACGGCGCTGCAACAGCAGAGGAACAGCGCGGAATCCTCCAACGACACCCAGAACACGCGCCCCTACTACGAGCATCCTCCAGCCGGCGGCAGCAACCCCAGCTCTCCCGTACGACCGCCTCCACTCGCCACCACAGAGGCAGTGGGAGGAAGCAGAGCCTCTCAAGCATCTAGCAACGGAAGCTACCCGCCACAACGACGAGAAGCTCAAGTCTAGAAACGCGTGCACCTGCTCGCTCGTCGATTCCGTCAGGAGCTTCACCGCATACCTTCTACTGTATGCTAATGCTAACGAGCTACTGTATATGAAATAGGTAGAATTATGTCATTGTTCATGTTGTTTTGAGTTCGAAGGGGTGCTGCTAATGTGTTCGTGTACCTATAGGCAATTCTTCTTTACTGTTTCTCTAGCACATATTCATGTACACACAGTATGTGAACAACGATAAAATAATAGGCTATACATCTAATGCCAAATGTCGCTCACTCCGGAGGCTCCAGTATACGATGTATTCAGTAGCCTACGTATTGTATGAGCACTTTTACATCTAAATTATTTACGTACAGAAAGCTGAAAAAAGCAGACCTAAGAAAATGGACATCGACATGGACATCATGAAGGCTTCGCCTTAGCAGTGATAATTTCGGCTTGCACAGCAATGCATGCAAAAGTACGGCGACAAAAGCACAAGAATCGGAGATCAAAAGGATCAAGCGAAGACAAATTGATCGGATTACACACGAACGAATAATGTCAAAGAAAAATAGGACAATACTACGGATAGCACTCCAAATCAAGCGTGCCAAAAATCTACCGTATGGAGTATGCACTCAAGTGTTTGATAGCGAGAACAAAGCATGAAACTGTCATGACGAAAACGAAAAAAGCACGCAAGATTGATTGAATAAGGCACCGTGTGTGTAATGATTTGTTGAACCACCCTGGTATGTATGTACACAATCAACTATTACATAATTACAATACTTCGCTTTCGACCACGACAGCAGCCTTCATTTGTGCGGGCGCACTGCGCGCTTTGATTCGTCTAAACTCGTCCCTCAGTCGACGAAATCGCTCCTCTTCCTCTTCGCCCATCCGCAGCTCATTATCATCGTCGTCATTTTCATTATTCCCTTCTTTCCGCCCCTCTCCCCCCGCTGTTTCTGCTCTTCTGCTGAGATTGTGAATAGGCGCGGAAGCAGGAGGAGCCGACGAAGAGTAAATGTACTTTTCCTGCAACATTTCGGTGAGACAATTAGCGCCGGCCGTTTGTCTGGAAGAAGGAAAGAGAGAAGGTGGCGCCGTGGTTTCGTCTCCAGTGCTCACGCCGCTGCTGCTGGACACGGAAGGAGATGGGTCCTGTTGCCGTGTCTTTTCCCCCGGTCGCTGCGCACTCGACCCTGGATCCGCTGCTGCCATCTGTCCCCTTCTTCCGTACTGAGAGTAGAGCGGACTGGCCGGAAGGCCGCTGCTGCTACTGGTGTTGGCGCTTTCCATGCGATCGCGAAAAGCGAGGGAGAAGGCGGCGTTGAAGGCTGCGTCGCGGTGAGCAGCGACGGCGACGGAGCTGGCTGACTTCGAAACCCCGACGGCCGCACTTTCGCCGTTACTTCTGCCGGTTGCCCTTCGTTGCCTGGACGTGTAGGAATGTCGCATGACACCTCTGCCTGGTTGGTTGCGGACGAAACGCGAGTACATGCCGAGTGGACTGCCGCCAGTCTGTTGATCAGAATTGAAGCTGGACGAGAGAACGCGAGGCGTCGGTCGCTGCATCTCTGCTCCCATCGCAGGAGGCTGTCCCATCTCGGCGAAACGGCGCAAATTGTTGATGGTGCCGAGCAGTCGCTCTCTCGTGTACTGATGCTCTCTCATCAAGTCGCGACTGCTTCGCTCCGCTTCCAACTGCGAAGAGCGGGCGGGCGGCGGGAACAACTTCGCAGTAGCGGCGGCGGCGGCGGCAGGAGGCCAATGGGCTTTGCCACTCCGCTGCAGACTCAGTTGCTGAGGCGTCACTATGCCAGGGGCGAACGTCACGTGTTTCTGGGCGGAAAAGCGAGATGAAAACGAGGTGTCGGGATTGCTGTATGAGTAGTGGTGCGTGAGAAAGCCGCCGGTCGAGTCGTCGCTGTCGTCGCAGCCCCTGGCACGGCTGCGCTGTCTCGACTGACTGCTCAGTTTCGGAGTGCTGTGCAAGGTCTGCTGATCAGTTTCGTTGCTTCTCCGCGAGATGTCGCCTTCTTCTTCCGACACGAACGTCCGACAGGTGGCGTCCTTATCGCCATCGTTTTCATCGCTGCTCGTGGTGACCACCGGGGATTTCTCGCTGGTCGAAGACACCAAGCTGGTCGGCGAAGATTCCTTGCTGCTGCTACCCGTATGCTGATTGGTTGTTGGCGTGCAGAGCCAGCGAATGAGGAAGGCGGCCAGCCGACCCCTCACACCTGCGACTCCCTGGTCCCGGAGAACATCAGCAAGTCCGCCTCTGTCGGATCTACAACCAGCAAACACCACTGCACGTCATCATCTGCATGACTTCTACGTATCTAAATGCTCTGTCGTCGTTCGTTGGAGCAGGCTACCTCTAGCTGTCATTCTTGGCGTATGCCGGTTTGCCGATCAAAGTTAAAGGTAGCCTCTAGGTACTCCAACGAACACGACGATCACAACACATATCGTCAATAGGCCAGGCTAAACGGAGCAGCCATTCCAACACATCACCAACAAGCAAAAGATGTCACGTGACGAATTACTGCGGAAAGGCATGCAAGCAGCAACACACTAACACAGTGGAATTACTGTAGTAGTTAGAGCAAGCCATAAGTAAGAGTAAGCACATACTAAAAAAAAAAACAAGCAGCACAACATCTGCAGGACCTGCAGTAGAGATGCCAGTGCCCCCGTTGCCCATACGATGAAGAGAGGCGTTGTGACCGTCGTCGTGACAATCTCTGAATTTCACCCTCGGCACCGTCATCGCTCCTCCTCCGTCCTCCACTAGGAGAGCAGCCTGAGGCGTGGAGACCGGACGACCGCGCCTTTGCTTACTGCAACGCCCCACTCGTGCTCGCATACACATACATACACCCTCAACCGCATCCCTTACTTACTACTAACCCCTCCAGCCACCCCATTGCGACCACGGCCATACATAACCACATTGGCGCGGAGTGGCCAGGCGGTCAGCTCAGATTGTGGAGTGGGTTATAGTATAAACATGAAGAGATGGTACATACGAATAAAGGTAAGGGTTAGTTCCAGTGCGTGGCATTTTTTTGCATATGAAACGAGATGGGTGACAGACAATGGGTTGTGTTAAAGAACAAGAAAAGCAACTGTCTTACTGTGTGCTGGCTCGGCTTGAGTGCAAATCCAGTGATTCGTAGTCAGGAGTAAATCCGTGCGTGTGACCATTAGCTGCAACAGAAGGACAATTGGCACAGACGATACTGAAGTACGCACATACATACGTAAAAGGTCTCGCTGTAATTGGGTCCCACCATGAGAGTAGTTGCTACTTCCGTTGGCGTCCAGCTGATGCTTCTTTCTGCGTTGTTTCCCAGCCACCTGCTTCTGTCTGGCGCGGAGATAGAAGAAGCAGGAGGCGAGAAGGAAGAGCAGCAGGAACAGGATGCCACCCACGATCCCCGCCATCACCGCCATCTGATACGACACGCCTGCGCAACAAACCAACAATTCTTCCTCTCTCCCCTACATACCTACCTATGCATGTATGCACATACGTATATATGCATGCACTACATAGTACATATAAATGCATGATATGCAAATGACCCGAGACAGTTTGTGCCAAGGTGAGCAGAGCATACTACCTGGTACGGTGTATGTGACCATATTGCTGGGCTCAGAGTAGCTGGCGACAGAGTGAGCGCGCACTCGGAAGTCGTAGGTGTCTCCGGGCAGAATCCGCCGTCCTCCTTCCACGCCAGGCACCATCACTGCGCGCGGCTCCTTCAGCCGCGTTCTCAGCAAGCGAAAGTCCTCACTCCCCGACTCTCCACTACTGCTCTCCTCCGCCAGCTTGTTCCGAGAAGGCTCATCACTCCTTCAAATCAATTGCCAAATAAAAAACTGTGTACGTCGCATACGCACAGCACTCTAGAGTGTGCGGCTTCGTTACTTTCTAACAGCGCAATCTACCACGGATGCCCGTTCACCAGACGTCCGTAAATCCGTACCTCCGTCCGTCAACCCGTATACGGTTGACGTGGGGTTGGGTTGACGGACGGGTTGACGAACGGACGGATTTACTATACGGACGTCTGGTGAACGCGGGACGATGAGTTGGTGAGCTCGCTTACTGCTCTCTGAACTCCAGTGAGTAGTACTGGACGGGCGTTTGTTGGGCAGTGGCGGGCGGCTGCCAGCTGAACAGAAGCTTATGATGCTGACTGTTGACGGCGAAGTTGCGCGGTCTGCCAGGAGTCGGCCCGATGCGTCTGCGCACGTTCGGATAATACACCTCGCCCGTACTGTCCGTCGGTAGGACGCCGCCGATTGCCGCGCCACCTACAGACCATCAACACAATCATCTACACCGCCACCGCATGTGCAAGACGAGTTCCTAGCGACCTCGCAACGAGTTATAATATAATACCACTGGATTGAGTAAAGAAACGGATGACGGTAAATCGGCAGCTTTGCCTATGCCTTTCTTTCCTATGCACAAAAGCTTTGGTGTCCAGACCAGACCTTCTCCCAGTCTGATTTACCCCACTCTGTACCTTTGGTCTTGGTAAGGAAGACGGTGGACGCTTCCCCCGGTCCCATCTGGTTCTTCGGCACAACTTTGAACTGGTAGCTGGTCTCCGGATGCAAATGCGTGACGGTGTAGCGGGTGTGATTGCGAACGTTGACGCTCTGCCAGGCAGCCGTCGCATCTGCAGCCTTGCGATACTTGAGCGTGAAGGACTGCGCCTGGTCGCTGTAGCCAGGAACCCAGGACACCTCCACGTCAAACGCACCCACATCGAAGGCCAACGTCTCCGGCGGCTGAGGCACCGTGTCTGAAACCATTGAAACCCAACAGTACTGCACTGCACCACTGTACGCATATTACTGTCACAGTAGGGCACTCTGGGTATACCATCCGGTCGTTTATTAGAAGATTAAACCCGGTTACCTATGAGGAATCAGGTAAAGAATAACGCAGGAACTCGTATTCGTACGTTGCGCGCAAATGTGTGGACCATAGAAAGCTACAGTACATAGGTACGTACTTTGTATGATGAGCTGTGTTTCCCTGGTGAGGGTAGTGACTCGATTTTGTACGACGCACAAGTAGACACCGTGATCCGAAGGCAACAGACCAGTCAGCTTCAGATTCAGCTTACCGGACAGATGAGCTCGACCAGCCGGAAGAGCCTTGCCGTCCTTCTGCAACAGACATTGCAAACACACAATACCTATCCTCTACGAACAAATTTCTCATAACAGGGAACCGTCAACCCATAGTTCTGACTACGTACAGTACGTAGCTGCTTTCTCACCCTTTTCCAGCTAATTTCCGGTGGATTTTTGCCACCCGCCGAACATTCGAATATCGCTTCCTGTCCGACGTCCCTTCTTAACACTTGTTCCGGTTCCACTACGTAGTACGGAGGCTCTAAAAATATTTCCTTCAGTACGCCTTCTTGTATACATGCTAAGGCGGCGGCCATTGGTGTGTAGCGTTCCCCACAAACAAGCGTACCTTCTACGAACACGTGTATTTCGTACTGATTCCCGGCGCCGAGGTAGTTGAATGCTTGACAAGTATACAGACCAGCGTCCAAATGATCCACCTGCATAGCAATATAAAATTCCTGTTCAATCATCATACCCACCGACGCGGCATGAAAGAAAACGCCACACCGCCGCTCAGCACAGGAACTAACTACCTAATGGGCCACGATATAACAACAATGCATAACGTATATGTACGTCTTCAATGTGCAGCCGAGTGCCGTCCTGTTCAAGCGACAGGCGCTCATCCGTCTGTGGATTGAGAAAGCGTCTGTCTTTGGTCCAGGTGACGTCAGAGGCTGGAGGACTAGCATCCACGTCGCACACAACGGACGCAGACAGCCCGAAAGGAATGTACTGCAGCGCCGGAGTGTTCTTGGAGACGCGCGGAGAATCTGCAACACCCCAAGCACCATCAAACGTTCATGTACAGTACATAGTTCCACATGCATCTATGTACATAGATATGTACACATACTGTACGTATCATGCAGCGTCATGAGGATTGTGTATGCTAAGTGCCAAATGTAGGTACGTACGTACAATGGACGTGTAAGAAGGCGGAGTTGACTTTCACCGAACCAAATCCATTGGAGACGGCGCACTTGTACCATCCGCTGTCCTCTCGCCGTACTTTCGATATTCTTAAATCTCCACCCTGAAACCACATGATCCATCAACTCAACATTCGCAACATTTCAACGGCCAAACGTCATTCAATATTCGGCTGCTGTTCATGAGCTAGTAATGAATAAATAATGGTGCTGTGTATGTATGTGCCAATCTGCATGATGCATACTTGGACTTTGGCCCGTAGGCCGAGGCTGTCGTGGTAGATGACTTCTTTCTCGTCGCGAAACCAGCGATACGTGATGTTGTTGGGCTGGGCATCCGCGTCGCATTTCCAAATGAGCGAGCTGTCTGCGATGGCTGTTCGATTGCTCAACGGCTCCTTGAAGTAAGCTGGCTCTACAAAACATACATACATACAGCGGTTCGCGGTCACTTCGTTGCGGTTTTTTTCGTTGCGGACATTTTGTTGCGGACCTTTCGTTGCCGCGGTCACTTCGTTGCGAGAACTTTCGTTGCGGTCACTTCGTTGCGGTTTTTTTCGTTGCGGACATTTCGTTGCGGCCGTCCTCTGGTCATTTCGTTGCGAGAACTTTCGTTGCGGGTATTTTCGTTGCGGGTCATTTCGTTGCCGGTCTAGATTTGGTCATTTGGTAGTGAGTACTTTCGTTGCCGTTCATTTCGTTGCGAGATTTACCTAAGCCTAAGCCTAAGCCTAGCCTGCAACGAAGTGAATGGCAACGAAAGTACTCACTACCAACTGACCAAATCAAGACCGGCAACGAAATGGCCGGCAACGAAATGTCCGGCAACGAAAGTTCTCGCAACGAAATGACCAGAGGATGGCTGCAACGAAATGTCCGCAACGAAAAAAACCGCAACGAAGTGACCGCAACGAAAGTTCTCGCAACGAAGTGATCACCGCCGCAACGAAATGACCGCAACGAAGTGACCGGCTACCAAGTGACCGTATCCCCATACAGCATGTACGAATACGCACCCACGCACCTACAGCAAATGGTCGAAACAAACAAACAATCAAAAGATAAAGTCAGCTGTTTGACGAACCGATACCATCCCTACCTCTTTTCCCTCATTCAGTACACCGTCAGCCTCAAGGGACAAAGGGAGATGCTAATCTCAGCATATTACTCACACGCACTATCCCTTACACCACAAATATAGACGGACACCCATTCGAATACAATGCAACGTGCAAAGCCAAATTCAATCACTGACACCTCGGATATGACGCTGTGTCTTATGGTGGCTCCCTATTAGCCTTCCCCCATCGCTTGCTCATTATCTCCCCAGAAAAGAGAGGCACAATCCGTCAATTTTCGCACCCACCCCCGATGCTTATGGATTTGACGTATACATAAGCCGTCTTGGTGTGTCATAATCCCAAAATTTCTCCTCCCATTATTGAGCGATTACTCTTCACGCGATATGGCGTACAGCACTGTTATTGTCATTGATTCTGTTACACTATTACTAGTCACTCCTTACTTTCTTTACAATCATACCAATGGCTAATAATGCTTGCATGCTTGTCCTACGCAGTACATTATAGTGCGAAAAAGGACGGAGGGAGGCTGTTGACGCTTACGGGCGAATCGCAGGTGAAACTCGTGACTTTGACTGCCGACGTCGTTTTCGGCGCTGCAAGAGTAGCGACCCACATCCTCCTCCGTCACCCTCAGAATCTCCAGTGCATCCCCGTCTATACGAATTCGATTCCGCACCGGACGAAGCAGCTTCGCCTTCTGCAACACCCATACAAAACTCGATTACGCGGGAAATAAGCTCGAAGCGTACGTAAACAGTATACGTCCTTCAGCAAAACGTGCTTACAATATTTCTGCTCATGTAGCACCCTCCCTATACACAAGGATTCACAGCTGCACAATTATGGCGACTGTTTTGACAGGGTAATTGATTAGGGTGAAAGCAGGCAATTTAGCCGAGCAAATGGGAGGCATCCTTCAAAAAACTGTCGAAACATGCGGAAAGGGCAACAGCTTTACCCGTCGGCCAATTCCAGCCAGCTCGATGATAGTGCTCGGCATAAAGTGAAAGGCAGAATTTATTGGTTGTCGGCGGCAAAGCTGTGTTTTCGGCGATTGCAACAAAGCCCGATTTATCAATAGCGAGCGCCCCCCGCCCGTAGTAGTAGCTGTATATAGCAGTCACGATGGATGCCCCCAATTTAAAATTGAAAGAGAGAGGGCGGAAGGAAGCGTTTTTACTTTACGCCAGCTAACAGTTGGCTTCGGAATTCCGTCTGCTTTGCATGCTAATGAAGCCGCCTGACCCATTTCTCGGTACAGCTCGCGCGGAGGCACTGACACGAAGTAAGGAAGAGCTGGAAAGAAAACACACAAACAAACAAATCAGACACAACATCTGAAAAGCAAGCAACAATGATCGTCCATGTCTGTACGACACGTACGTACAAAGTCCCCGCGAGATTATAGCTAAAATAGTGAGGAAAGGCGTTTGAAAACCGAATACGGTAGGAACATAGAACTTTAACGTACTGTGAACTGCCAAGTTGACTCTGTCCCCGACTTCGTTATCGGCCGGTCGGTTGAACGTCTTCAGCACGCACCAGTAGACACCGGCATCCGCCTGCTTCACATTGAAGAAGATCAAAGATCCATCGTTTCCGTGTGACAAACGACCTGAAACACATGGAGACATAAAGCAAAAAAACAAACGTGATACGTGCCAGCGGGCGCGTGCGAGAAACAAGTTTTGACCACCCAGAAAAAACAAGTTTCTTCTACTGAAGGTCGTTCCACCAGTCGCCCAACTTCAGGGTGGTCCTTTATCCCAAAAAAATTTAGGGAGTCATCCATCACCTATCCTGTGTCAGCTGTCGCTAAAAAACTACTGAAACTTTTCATGTGACAATTTGTCGCCTTTTGTTATTGGACGTTCGAGCGTACATAATACCGTACCCTGCATTGGTGGGCAGAAGAAGGGCAGAAAGTTCGGGGCGAGGCGGGTGATCTACTGATCTTCTTTCCTTTGTGCTTTCTCAACTTGTGAGAAAAACTGTCGGTGCGGATTTCTGTTTCAGAAAAAAGATAAGGCAGCGGATGGGGATTTAAAAAATGTCGCATGTCGTCAATTGAGTTTCATCGAGGTTCCATATCTCTAACCTTGCGCCTCCTCCCCATCCTCATTCAATCCCATCCGTCCTTTGCGCGCAGCGTGTCCCATGCGCCCGCCCGTGTGTGTCCCGTCGACCGCCGTCGATAGTGAAGTGGAAGAGGGATAAGAAGTCAGCTGTGATTTCTGGCGGACGGTACACATGAGAAAAGGAGGAGACTTCATTGTCAAAGTCAGTCGTCATCCGACCACGGAAGACGTCCTCACATAATACGTATGTACTACATCATGCCCCTACGTGCATACATTGTACTCAATCGCGTGTACGTATTGTTGGCGTAATGTGCGGTAGACTACTCTTTATGCGAAAGGCTTGTGGAAAATAAAGGCCAGCAACGACGACGACAAGGCGGACGGAGGACGCTCCTGCTCAGTAGAGGAAAAGGGAGGAGGGAGATTCCGGGAGAGATGGCGACCGCATCACTTCCCTCCTCTCCTTCACCTTCGTCATCCAACTTTCCATCTTACGTGAACGCCCCAAAACAACAACCCCAGCCATTCAGTCAGTTAGCATAGCGAGCGCCGGAAGAGACTGACCGCATTGTTTACTCCAGCTGATTGACTGGCCGCCACTTGGACAGCCTTCCACTCACAGCTTGACCGAAAGCAGACTTGGCACCGAACGACACCACACCCCCGTGCTACACCCTCCGCCTCAAGTCATTGTACCAAATGGAGTCACTACTGGCGCAACTGTGGCTGGTTCTACTCAGTCTGTGCAGCTGGCAATCGCTGATAAGCTGCAGTCGAACTCCGGACACCAAACAGTGCTGCAAACGAAGAGGGGTCACTGATTTCTGCACTCGCATCATGTGCGATGTCCAACGACCACCAAACGACTTCGACGTCTTCTACTTGGGGCCGGAGAAGCGCTGCGCCAGGTTTCTCCCCAGGATATCGCAGTGTCTGGCGGATGAGCGAGATCATCGTCCATGCTGCAGAAGCAGGGCCATTGATGCTGACCAAGACAGCTGTTTCGACATCTGCGTCGGCGCTGCTCAACAACTCAGCAGCTCATCCAGCTACCACTGGGATTACCAGTCATGTCTCTCACTCAACATCCCCATCATGTACAGTTGTTTCAAAGATGGCTACTCGCACAGTCCAACACCTCCTGGAGAAGTTGCTGCCAGAGCCTTAAGCGCCAACTCGGCTGTCATCTCATGGTCACCACCCCAAAGATATCCAGAGCTAGTTCATAGGTACATCATTTATTATCGCCACAGCTCTGCTGCTCCACCAACAACAACTACAGAAGCAGAAAGCACGCAGAAGGAGGACGAGGATACGGCGGAGGCACAAGCAGCAAGGACGATGGCCACTGAGTTGCGCCTGCAAAATCTTGTCCCAGACACCAAATACACAGTCACCGTCGTGGCGGCCACAGCTGACGAGCAATTTCTTTCTGCTAGCTCAGAGCCTGCTGTCTTTGTGACTAAAGGCGTAGCTCCGGCAGTGGAGGCATACAAAAGGCGAGTGGAGGCGGGTGTCGGAGCTGAGAAGACGCTTGCATGCAGGGTGGACGTGCGGGGGTCCGAGCATCGACAGCTGCAGGTCGCGTGGCAGAAGAAATCGGCGGCTGGAGACTTTGTCACCCTCAACAGGGCCAACCAGCCTCATCGCCAACAGCAAAAGTATCGCCTAGTCGCCTACCATTCGGACAGTACTCACTCCAGCAGATCCTACGTCAGTACAATGACTGTAGCGGCAGTGGAGGAGTTGGACTTCGGTCATTATCGATGCGTGGCGCGCAATAAATTCGGCGCCAGCTCAGCCAATGTCCATCTGGAGGAGCTGCGGGACATCCGGGCACCGCCGACGCCGCCAAACATCACCGCCTGCTGCGAGAGAGCGGGTGTCAGCGCCGACTGCCTAGCCGGCTGCCAGAACGAGGGCAGCGAGAACGCAAACGTTACCAAGTACATACCGAATCGCGCCTGTGCCCTGGACACACCGAAGATCCTTGGCTGCTCGGTGGCTGGTGTGGATCAGGGCGCCTGCTGCCTCCGACGCAAAGTGCCCTTCACCTGCCTGCCCTTCTGCGATGGCACCGTCCAGTTCCCACTCTCCATCGCCATGTATGCCTGTCTCGTTCACACCACTGACATCCTCACTTGTCATCTCGAAGCCAAAGCCATTTTACCGGCAGTGCCGCAGGCCTTCAAGGTCTCCAAACAACAGGGCAACGGCGTCGCGGCTACTATCGCCTGGGAACCAGCAGCGCGCGCCTCCCTTTACCACGTCTACTTTCGCCTACGCGGAAGCCAAAGAGAGACGGACTGGAATCGAAAGACAGTGGTCGGCACGGAAGCTCGACTGCCCAACCTGCAGAAGGACAGTGTGTATGACGTCATCGTGACTGCAGCCAACGCTGCTGGCGTCAGCGGAAGCAGTCGACTTCTTCGACTGTTCACTGACGGTTCGGCGACAACGAGACTGCGCGACGCGCCCACTGCTGAGCTCCTGCAGCTCCAGAGACTGAGGGTAGTCGGAGCTGGAAAGATGGAGGAAGAGATGGCCGCCCATCACTGATCCAGCACTTACACATGTTCTTAAAAGTTTATGATCCTACACGTATACGTATCGTAGTCGACAGGTGTTTGTTGTTGTTTTTGTTGTTCGCTGCTTAGTCCCTTCGCTGTGTAGCGCTTGTTTATTGTTGGTCGCCGGCAAGGATTGACTTTGTACTCCATCCCAAATGTACTGGCGCTTAGCGGTCGTGAGCGAGAGTTTGTTCGGGTAGGTAGCGCTTCGTTTCGTGGCTGGTTATGTAGCGATGTTGCAGTCATGTCGAGTGTTTTGAGAGACCTCTTCAGCTTTGTGTTACCTGGATGTACAAGTATGTATGCTATTGGTGCCGACGCCTACCGTGTCTTTCTGTTGTGGTATTTGGTGCAGAAGCTCTTTATGCTTCGAGTGGCCGAGCCTCTTTGTTTCAAAGCACCTCCTTCCTCTTTCTGCTCCGTGTGTAGTTGAAGAGTGCAAGGAGCGAGAGTGAGTGAGTGAGTGTCGACGGTCGTGTCCTGCACTGTCTGGGTGGGATTTCGTGGCGGAGAAACGCGACTTTTTCTACAAAATTCGAGGGCAGGCCAATACGCCGATTGCATACTAAGAGTTCGTCTGTGCAAGTTGAGATACAATACATAGCTGTCTCGCAACAGTCATTTTCTCTAGAGACTAGAGCATGTGTGTAGTATGTGATGTATGTTCATGTTTGTGTGCGTACGTACGTAACTTGTGGTACAGTTCTTGTTCGCCCAGTACGCGATTGCTGTAGTGTTTCCGTGTAGCGAATGGCACCTTGAGCGACAAAGTACAAGTGTAACATGTTACATAATTTTTCCTCAAATGAAAATGAGAATGACTTTGTAAGAAAGAAGGAACGACGTGGTCGTGCAGGCAGAAAGAGAGAGACATTCCGAGGGGTCATCCTAAACAAAAACTTATCTTGTTCCTCCGAGTTTCAGCAGCTCAGACATGCACGTCCTACATGCGTAGTAGTTACACTGTAATTTTCCGAGTGCGCGATCTCAGAAATCCCCTTTCAAGTCCGTTTCCTCCCTCCCTACGACTTCACTGACCTCAAATTAGAGGGAAAAGTGGAATCGACTCGCTACTCTGCAGATATTGACTCAAGTGCATCTTTCAATCCCAGTTCGTTCGAATAATGGTTTGTCAATCAACTATCAAGCAACTGTATGTACTATGTACAACCTATACAACTACGTACTGGTACAAAAACAGTGTCTATGGCTATCGTTTGGTGCCTCGCAGCCAAAACGAGAGTGATGATGACGGCAGAGATGTGGATGACAGTACAGTCTGCCAAAGAGCGAGCACACGAGTAGTACGTACGTGGAATAGATGGAAAGAAGAGTTGACCACACGCCCATCGCATCTCGCATCCACGAACTCAGAATCAGAAGAGGCTGGGACACGAGGCAACCGCATCTTCATCACGACACTTATTGCGCCAAATATCCCCAGGTGCTAAGGACCCAGTAACATAGAAAACTTGCGCCATCCATGAAAAAGTATCTGCGACTGAAGAACGTGGACGAACGTCGACCCTGACCTTAAAAAAACCAACGTCTAACGACTACAACGAAAGACGGATGAGGCGAACGATATCAGAAGAAAAGGCAGCAGTATCGACTATCGAGTACCGACTGGAAGGAAGATGTCGCAAAGATAATTTCGCGGCAGGGAAAGAGCCATATTTTAGTTACTAATCATCAAAACACATTTGCTCGCCTACTTGCTTCAACCTTCACCCCCTGCAATGGTTGTTGATGGTAAAAAAATTCGTCCAAAAAATAAGCTCGTCAAAGTGCATGCTAAATTTTAAAGGTACATACATAATTATGTTACCTTCGAAGCCGACGGCAGGTTGTCCTCGATTCGCGCCCAGATAATAAGTGTAGACGGTCTCCGATTCTGCACCCTCCTTCTTCCATTCCAGAAAGTAATCCGTATCATCCAGCTCTGATTTGCACGGTAAGCTGGTCCTCTTGCCGGCCGTCGCAATCACATTCGTCTTGTTAATACTCATCATATTCGCTTTCCAATTTAGAGAGTGTTACAGTTAACAGCAGTCACACAGCGCTTTTCTTGGCTGGCTGCTGCTGGTCTTCGATATTCTGCGGGAACCGATTCGAGTTCATTCACCAGACAGCGTTGGCACACCAGCTGTCATTTCCCTCCGCTATTGAGATCAGCTTATCATCAGCTTCTTCATAGGCTTCGCCGCCTTTATATTCCCTGGCCGCTCATCTGCAAAAAACACAGAGGAGATACGAGGTGGCTACTCAAAAAACACAGGAAACACACGCGTGTGCAATTTGTTGTTCGGATGCCCGGTGACAGGTGCTAAAATAAATAGTCTCAGACGACGCGATTCCAATTATCCAGGGTAGGAATAGGGTAAAAGGGGCCATAACCTTCTTGCACCTATTGCGATTACAGTACGTGTAGTACATATGCATAGACCAGACTGCAAATCTGGGATGAGGAGGGCGAGGAAGGAGGTGGCAGGCTAAAAAATATACGTAAAACAAAAGACTTCCTTCTCTTCGCCTGGACGGCTGATGTGCTACCGTCGGCGTTCTGTCGCTTTTCATAAAGCGAACAGGCGGGCGGCTCGTCCCGCCCATTTTCATTTCCTGGCAATCTTCCGGAGAGGGACTCCACAAGCAAAATGCGAGGTCCTGACCCTCCTCCTCCTCCTCCCGTCACAAGAATAATCTCCACTTCACTTCACTCAGAAGCTAACGCATCAAAGCAAACTACATTACATACATACACATCCAGTGCACACGCAAGTACAGATACCGTACATAGCACAACCACATAGCGGCAGATAGAATAGGGGCAAAAGGAAGCTAAAAGAGGCTAAGAAAATTATCGTCGAAGGATGCGGTGGTGGCATAGGGCGAATGAGTTCACTCAGGCCTGGTTGAGCTAATCAGAAAGCCAGTTAGATGGCATGCGGAACCGACTGGATCCCTACGATGTTGACCTCCAGGGAACCGTGAAAAATACATTTCATGATAAATTGTCGAAACTCCATCCCAAAGGCTAATTGAATCCCAAGAGGACAAAGAGAAGGCTGACTGAAGATGGGGAACGATGATGACAAGACAATCATCTGACTGGAACTAATCCTATCCTCCAATCGGGTCGCCCGTCCATCCATCTTAGGTCTTCTCTGGCATTTGGCTGCATCAGAAAAAGAAATACAGTATGTGGTGTAGAAGCTGACAGATGATTTGGGGACAGCCAGTTCCAAAAGAATAGAAAGAAAGGAATGAACCATCGCGATCGACAGAGAGAAAAAGCTAAAGAGCAGAAGTGCAGCAGCTTCTATGAAATTGGCGACGTGCTTCTGATGCGGCAAGAAGTTGCCACAAGACAAACATTGGAGGGCTCAAGTGAAATAATGAAGGAGAAGCGAACTGCTGCTGCAGCGTATGTACTAGACTAGCTGAATAGCGCACAAGCCCGGGCGACGACCGAAAGGAGGATATAATTTGAGCCAGATTCACAAATTCACGCCGGGACAGTAACTGAGTTTAGATTCACGCCACAGCGTCTAATGAGCAAACAGGATTGACTCAAACAGGGCGCAAAACGGACGGAGGGACTCATACATACGTACACTCCTTTTCGACTCCGCTCCGTCGGATGCGAAAAAGAAGAAGACAGACTTGAATGCGCCACCCCCAACTTTTTATTGACATCCTCGCTCGCTCGTCCGTAGAAATTGGGCAGTGGACGGGTATGTGCAAATTGGTCACCGAGAGGCTTTTGCCTGCGACGGATGACGACGAGACAGCACAGCAGCACCCATCCAGCAGAGCAGCAGACAATGGGCGTGAGGCTGGTTCCAAGTCGCACCCCCCTCAACGAGTACACACAGTTGTTATAAACGTCCGTCCTTTGCCGTGAAAGTACATAGGTATGTACATACTGTACCTACTTGGCCTGGGTTGGTGTCAATAAATAGTGTATCAAACCGGCAGCCAACAAAAGAACCAGCGCAATTTGCCCTCACTTCACTCGCCATCGCCATTGCACCGGGCAATTTCTCACATCAATTGACACACCCATCGCATAGGATACTACAAGCAGATCGATTTCAAAATTCACACACGCTGCAGAGTTGGACACGACAGTCAACGACGACAACACAAGCACGCAGCCATCCGTGTCATGCCAATACATAAAGTAAGAATCGAACCGCATAATCAAGTGAAAGCGCATATCGTACGGAGAACGACAACTGCAATCAAGCAAGCAGTAAGGTCTAACACACCTTACGACCGCGTACGAGAAGTGGAGAATAAGCCACAGGACAGGCATCTAGCTCTAGCAGGCCCAGAAACGACGCTCTCCTGTTGCTGTCGTCCTCGGCTTTCTGCGTAACAAGCGAAGGTATGTACATACTGTACATGCAAAAAAAAGAAGAAAAAGCCTTCTCGAATCCCAATCCTCAATTTCAATTTCATCAAAGGCAAGGGGGAGGTTCCATCTCGTACTACTGACTACTGATAGATGTTCTTGTACGCATAAGGACGGACGGACGGAACGAAAAATACAGGAAGAATGCGGGGAGTCCCTGAGTCAATTTTCAATGGTTGACAGGGAGGAATAAATAAAAGCTGGGCTCTCGCGGGACATCCATCCTTCCTCCAGCAGCTCGATCTCTATCAATGCTGACTACTGCCTACTGCGACTATCCCCAAGTTAGCTCCCCCGCCTCCGATCAAGCAACCATGTGGAAGAAGAAGCAAGCTGTAGATAGCGCCGGCCCACAAGCTGGAAAAATCCCCTCCGCTTCGCTAATAATGCCAACAAGCTCGAGTAACCTCAGCTAACCTCCGCAGCCAACAAACTGACAGATAAGAGAAAACGCAATGAATGCCAGAAGGGCTTATGCCACAAATCTCCTACCCAACAGCAAGCCGTCAACTCAACTTCTCAAAGCACAAACAAAACCTCTCTGGCACAAAACGGCTGGCTGGCTGACTGTCTTGCCTCCGGCCCGTGAGTGGGCAGAGAACAGACATTGGAAGGCTGCATAAAGCAAGAGATTAATACCGATAAGTTCTTTTGGCCCATAAAAGCCTGCAGACCTCTGGCGTCTGCGCAGCTACGTACGTACTAGCTATGCTCAGACCGTACAAGCACAGGACTGATTACGAATGCAGGGCGCTACAAAGCTGAAAACAGATGCGGCGGCACCTACGCGGACAAAATGAAGTCTTTCGTCGGTTACAGCAATCCAACTGAATTATTACCGAGACGAGGATGAAAAGAGCTGCGCCGACCTGACGTATGTACAATATGTACATATGTCGTAGCGGGATCTTAAAGGTAGCGCGATTTGAAATCTCGCTAGCGGGAAATGAAATTTTACTTCCCGCTAGCGGGATATGAAATTCAAGAAACCGCTAGCGGGTTCTGCAATCTGAAAGATATTGTAATTATTTATGACACTCGACGCCGGAAAGTTTATTGCACTTCAAAATGCGTTCGTCAGTGTCAAAATGCATGTTTTCGATGAGCAGACGCACATTCTTATTGTCTCATGCTCTTCTCTATTTGTCTCACGTCACTGTCTGCCCCCAACCAAATTTCAAGAAGCTGCAGGAATGCCTGCAATAATTATTCAGGAAGGTGAAAAGAATAAGATAAAAGGCCATGATCATTGCCAGTCAACCACGATCCAAATTGCCATGGCGGGCTTGAAACACAAGCAGCAAGGCTTATTTTTACGCTGAGAACAATAAGCTTCTCTCAGCATATAATCGCGGAAACGATGAATTGCTGGAAGAGGGCAGTTACATGATTTGGAAGCTAACTTTAGAGCACCAGCGCACTAGGGGGCCAACAAAAGTTGAAGGCAGTGAGCCGTTGTATTGCAAGGACAGAACGGGGAAGAACATTCTCTTTAAACGCAATCTTGCTGCTGTTGAGCTGCAGGTTGGAGATCAAGTGCTTCTGCCAATTGCTTTCTGTCTTATTGTTATTGCAAGCCCCAAAACTTGATGATGTTTCAATAAAATCGACAGTGTCAGTTATTGTGATGGTGCAGACACTCCGGGTGTCAAAAAAGTTTACACAAAGAATGAAGCTTTTGGGATATTTCACATCCCGCTAGCGGGTTGCCAAATTTTCAAATCCCGCTAGCGGGTTCTAAAATTTCATCTCCCGCTAGCGGGATTTTAAATATCGCTACCTTATAGATCCCGCTACGACACATACATACATATATACATTATACCTACACCGCCGCGTAGGTACGTAGATATAGGATGCATACAACAGAAATGGACGTGGATGGATAAGCTTCGTCGTAGCTAACAACATGCGACAAGGCGGCTCACATAGAAACTGAGGCAGAGGGAGGGAGTGCGCTGACTGCTGAGCACTAATTACAGCAATATGGATCGCCTATTTCCGCTAATTTGCCGGTAACTATCACTAGCGTATATTTCATGCAGCATGTAGTTGAGGGAAAAGTCTACTAAATGCTAGCCATCTTCATCCCGTTCTTGTTCGCTTGTAATTTTATTCCCCGTTGGTTGGAGCAGGCAGTGCTGGACACAGGGAAGAAGATGGAACAGAGAGGAAGCACATGACATCCGTGCAAGCACACATAATGTACATACATATGTACGTATGCTGTACGTACATATACCGTAGGGGCAGAGTGGCAAAAGATACAAGCTATTATTATGGTTTTGGGCTTTTGGACAAGCAGTAGACTACGTCGAAATCATGGCTTTTCGAGTAAACAAGTCTTTTAGCCGAGTCCCTAGCGACCACAGGCTTAAGGAGCAGGAAATATTCACGACGGTCTCGGGCGCAATCAGAGGGGTCAGTTAGGACCATTCATTCAATTGATTAGTGCCATCAATGGGCTGCAAGCCAGCCAGCTACAGCCTCTACCTACACCCAATAATAGACGCTCAAATCCTGCTGATGACAAACGCAAATCCGAATTCAAAGAAGAAACTGAACGCTGCTTCGTTTTAGCACCCAGTACAGCCGATGCACGGAGAAAGCGTCCCAAAAACAGACACGGATTGCCTCCTTATTCCAATGGTTTCAAGTACCTCAAAGAAAAAAGCTTTTAGGCTGAGAAACCATTACCGTCGTCATCATCCATGCCACTTGTCTCAGCCAACATACAGCAGCACTATTCATACCATTCTTTTCGAATTAGCAAAACGCTCAAAGGGCCTTTTTTAGCGTACCGAAATGCCGTGTCAGTATAGGCCTCGATGCAATTCGATGGCCCATCTTCGGAATGAATTAGTTTTTCCGAATGTTACGACCATGTCGATACGTGTTGGCGACATAAAAGCTAGCAACAACTACGCTAATACATACGTACTGTACGTATACTGTAGTAGTACATACGGCACTATCGAAATCGAACGGCAATGAAAGAGAGCGGTGTCGCCCTCAAGCCCATAAACATTGCTACAATATCATCGATGTCAGCAAAGAAATTGACACGTTTACGGAAGAATAATTTAAAATTGGCGTCAAGCCTTCAAGGACGTCGAGGGGAAAAGGACACCAACCAACAACGAGAGGTAGTGTGCATGAATCGTACGTCTGATAATACACTACCACTATACAACCAATCGCACTCGAAAACAGGGGTGGTAAACAAAAGCACATCTCATTAGCCTCATTTGCAAATGAATCCTATCCGCTGAGATATATCCGCCAAGGACGCTGTATGTCAAAACAGCAGCAACCAAAGGAAACAAAACAACAACAACAACAACATACCCAAGTTGAAGAAAAGATAAGGAAGGAAAGATCAGCCATCACATAACTGTACCCACATACCCCCTGATAGGCTGATGGATTCCCAACAGCATGGGGCAGTTGAGTGACCGTCAGCAGGACCCGACAGAGAATGCAGACCACACATGGTCCGATAAGGCGCGAGTGAAGGAAGGGAAGATAGACAACAGTGGAATGGGGAAGAGTCATCAGTGGGCATTTGCGAATCGGAGGGTGCGATCGAGATGAGTGACCAATCGGGAGTTCACATCGCATCATCATCGCGAGTAAAACGAGGCGATGGAAGGTCCTAGTTGCTTGTTCTACCTACACCCTTCGTCCTTCTTCGCACCTTGCGCGTGAGTCGCGAATAATGGACGGACAAAACGTTCGTTGGAGCGAACCGCGCATTGCACAGTCACACGCTAGCAGCAGAATAACTGGACAGTCTCACATCACACACAGGTTGGAATGGAATGAAAGGACAGCGTCAACAACACCAAGCAACCAACCAGTGAGTGACCACTGATCTAATCCTGCCTCCGACCATTATCGCCTAAACCTTGTGAAATCCACCTTTTCAGTTCACTTCAAAACCCCGTCTTGTCTTATTCGGCGATTTGTAAAAGCTTGTATTCACACTCAGATTTGCAATCGTCATGTAAGTCTGCTCTCTGCTGAGCTTCCAAATTGTAACAGCCGAACATAATCATTACTTTTTAGTCAAAAACGTAATTTTTTGAAAATGGAATATGGTATTCCGCTGAAAAGGTGGAAATCACAAGGTTTACCTTTGGCAGGTATGTACATAACGAGGAACGTTACAACCGTACATAGTACACACACAAACGACACACAGCGAGCAGAGAAAGCGCCCAATCGCCCCAAGATGCAGAGCGCAACGTTCTTTCTTCTGCCAAGACTGATCAAGATTGACGAAGAAGGAACTTACATATGCCATGAATGTCCAGCACAGGGACAGGATAAGGTTAGAGGTCCTTATAGGACATGTCCGGCAGGTCCAACGAGAAGGACGGTCATCATTCCACGACGGTGAGAGAGTTTTGTTTGAGCGATGGATCGAATTACGGGAGTGACGCAGGCACGCAGGATGAGAAGGCACATACCGAATGAGAGGCGGCGAAAGAGAGGCAATACGCGAAGCCCCGCACTAAAGAAACGCGGCATTCCAAGCCATCAACAAAGCCCAAAGACCAGCAACTGCTGTAGATGCATAAAGCAGCATCCGCTATATATCCAGCAAGCAAGGTACAACAGGCCAAGCCAACAGCAAGATAGGCATACTAACAACACAAGAGAAAATTGGCGTATGGCTGCTTTCATTCGCCAACACCTCTCTGACTGCAGGTATATGTACGTATATGAGAGCAAGGAAGAAGATGAAGTGGAAAGGAAGGAGAGGTGAGCTGTTTACGTCGCAGAAGCAACTTTCGCTGCTTCCGAATGATCCTTGAGAAATGCCCACCGCACGGTTGCCCTCATCACATCGGACAAGCGAATGCGAAAAGGGAAAGCAAAGCATTGGCTACAACGCACGCAGTAGCCTAACCACAAGCAAAGTTATGAGTTAGCAAAAGCAAGCCGGACCACAAGATCGCTTCGAGTGGCTACACTAGTTTTCCCAAGTTTCCCAACAGCTCACCGCAGAAGCGGATTTACTCCTATCGACCAAAGGACCAACACAGAAGCCCAACGGAATCTACGGAATGGAAAATTTGCAGCTTCAGCTTACTGAGCTGACGCCAGCGCGCAACGAGCAAGACGAAGCGCTTGGCCACATAAAGTACATACAGTCCTACACAATCGGTACAATGAAATGTTCGTATGTCAGAACGCCATCAAACATGAACACCTAAAATACTACCATATTGCAGCAAGTACGAACATTGCACAATAGGGCCTTTCAGCCTCGACTCCAATCACGGTACTACGTAATCATGTCCAGTGCAGTCCCAAAAAATGAACTGATTCGGTTCAAATTTTGAACCAATCTGCCAATAATAGTATACCTACATGAAAATTTACCATAACTTTTGGCAATGTTCGCGGTTGGAGTCCAGGGTAAAACCCCGTATACGAAACTATAACTAAATTTACCAAATTCGCCAATTCGCGTTCGGTGTTTCACAGTGGGTGTTTCGAATCCAAAACTAAGCAAACAACGCCGCAGTGGAGAAGCAGACCAGGCGTGAACTGCCGAGCCGATATCGATGTGCAGTGCAGTCGTCGCCCCCGCTCCGCCGCGGCACCATTTGAACGCGCGGTATTTTTCGTATTCCTCGGCGAAAAGACAAAAGTTATCGCAGCAACTGGGCGGTGATTTGCAACATTTTGCACTGAAATATTATGGTAACTGTCTACCCCCACTAATTTTGTTCTAGCTTCTAACTAGTCTTCTTTACTCAGAGTTCTTTTATCTCCTTTGAGCTAAATGAAAAGCTATACAGGCAAACACAGTAGAGATATCACTAAAGAAGCAAAAAAGCAAACAAAATTTTGCAAAAATCATTTCCATAAGGCGTTTTGCACATATAGGTCGGTATCGGTGTGCAGTAAAGATACTTTTAGTACAGAGAATCTCGTGATTTGGGGATGATTATTTGCGGGAACGGGAACGGGGACGAGGATAGGAAAGCGTTTGCGTGGGCAGAGTCAAGGCAATAGAAAGGCAATATACCATCAATATATAAAATAATACTATTTGCTCACCATATTTACCGGTATTTACCCCATAAATTTATTTATTTACCCCATGCATGGGCTATGCAAAAATTGAGAGGTCCTATGTGAGGCTATGCATAGGGTACATTTTTTATGTTTTAGAGAGGTGCACATAGGCATATTTTTTAGGTCAAAAACACGTGTCTTTGGACATAATTGAGGTGAAAACAGGGTTATTCTAATACAATGCTGTAGGCATCTTAGCTTACTGATCATTTTTTGCTGCTTCAGCGTGTTGTAGAGTGCTTCTCTGGAAATGCACCTTAGCACCTTTTTTATGGTCCTGCAGCCATTTTCCAAACATACTGATGGCCCGTTCACAACGAACGCTGAATGCCGAAGTTGTAGTTGCGTTGACGCTGGCGTCAACACAATGCAGATATCGACGTTCAATGCAGATATCGACGTCAATGCAGATATCGACGTTCAATGCAGATATCGACATTCGACGCAGATATTAGCGATCGAGGATAAAAGTAGCAAACATCGACGAAAACTTGATCGAAATATGTACGTACGTACCTACAAACAACATCATCATCTATGCCGGCGTTATTATTGGAGAAAAATAAAGAATTGAGTAGCTTTCCATAATCTGCGTTGAACGTCGATATCTGCGTCAAACATCGCTATCTGCGTTGAACATCGATATCTGCGTTGACGTCGATATCTGCGTTGAATGTCGATATCTGCGTTGCGTTGACGCCGGCATCAACGCAACTCCAACTTCGGCATTCAGCATTTGTTGTGAACGGGCCATGAGCCTTCTGCATTACATTGCTGACCAGTTTGTCATTTAATCCCTCCTGTATGCTGAGATATGGCTGTTGGTAGGCCCAATTTTCCCCCAACTTGCCCACCACTTTTTTTCAAAAGTTCTTACCCTCTTTCTACTCCATTTTCTTCATAGATTTCAGTTTGAGGCATGCCCCTTCAATATTTTGACAAATACACCACAAAAATTGATGAAAATGATCAAATTAGCCAAAATTACCTTTTTATGGACTGTATCATGGCATATTTGTCAAAATTTCGAAGGGGCATGCCCCAACCGAAATCAATGAAGAAAATGGAGTAGAATAATGGTAAGAACTTTTGAAAAAAGTGGCGGGCAAGTGGAAAATTGGGCCTACCAACAGACATATCTCAGCATAAAGGAGGGGTTAAATGGCAAACTGGTCAGCAACGTAATGCAGAAGGCTCAATATGTTTGGAAAACGGCTGCTGGACCATAAAAAAGGTTGCTAAGGTGCATCTCCAGAGAAGCACTTTACAACATACTGAAACAGCAAAAAATGATCA